>CP137668.1:7909484-8084279 GCA_037976565.1 Mesocentrotus franciscanus | reverse complement strand
AAGTACAACCTTTCAAAAGATAATAGGTTTAGATCTACTGTAGATATAATTCTCAAACAGATCTACTACTAGTACTACAGATCTAGAGCTATTAGTATTACTAACAATAATTCAGTTTCAGATCTTATCAGAGTTAATGTTAGATAATACTTTCTTTATTTTTTAAGTGTATCTCTTGAATTTAAAATCTTGACTTGCTCGAGTTTCTTCTTAATGTTAATTGTTATGTTAAATTGACTAAATCATAATCATGACACCTCTAGACTCTACATAGTAATATGCCCTGCCAGCTCTCATGACTGAGTTGTTCACTTACAGTTTATCATTAAATCTCCTACCTGCATTTGTTTAAAAGTGGGTGAACCTTACCACAACAAAAACAATCCCAAATGTGAACAATATTTAGCTATAGTAGTATATAGGTCTATCTAGATCAAAATTTGACATGGATCTACTTACATGAAAGTGAACAGGTGGTGCACATGACTCTTGGCTGGAAATGGAACAGCAAGAAAAGGAATCATGACGCCATTTTACTAACATCTGTTGTAGATCAATAGCCTAATACGCGGGTACTAGGAGACACAATTTTCATGAGATAAACAGGTTGTCTGTTCCAAGTGAACGCCTAAGTAGTAAGTTTCAATTTAATCAGACAGGGATGACTTCCAAGAACGTACGAGCGTTTACACATGATTATTGAGACAGTCAGGCTTAGCACATGTAAATGTGTAGACAGAAGACGTGTAAAGATGTTTAGATATAGAAATACTTATTCTACGAATCAGGTGTTTTCTAACTTTCTTCTTCTTCTTCTTCTTCTTCTTTTCTCCTTACTTTTCTTCTTCTTTTGTTTTCCTTCTTCTCCTTCTTCTTCTTGATCTTTTCTTCTTCTTCTTCTTCTTCTTCTTCTTCTTCTTCTTCTTCTTCTTCTTCTTCTTCTTCTTCTTTCTTCTTCTTCTTCTTCTTCTTCTTCTTGATCTTCTTCTTGATCTTCTTCTGCTTCTTCTTCTTTTTCTTCTTCTTCTTTTCATACAGCCTTTACCTCTCCAAACATGCTAAAATTAATATATCTGAGCCACGTACCCTGCCCTTTTCCCTCTCTCTCTCTCTCTCTCTCTCTCTCTCTCTCTCTCTCCTTCCTCTCTCTCTCCTTCTCTCTCTCTACTCTCTCTCTCTCTCTCTCTCTCTCTCTCTCTCTCTCTCTCTCTCTCTCTCTTCTCCCTCCCTCCCTCCTCACTCCTCCTCATCACTATCTTCATTCTCTCTTCTCGCTCTCGAATGGGAGGGTCGATTTTGTGACGTAGTTAGATTTTTAGTTGAGTTGAGCCTTGAGTTGAGGTTTTATTGAAACGTTCAAGTACATTAATATTACAATAATAACAATAATAAATGCATGTTTAACAAAGATCTTGAATAGGTAAACGGGACCAGAAAATAGCATAAAATGCTCATCATGTATGGTACCTTTAAAGTACAGTAAATTTATATATTATATATATATATATATATATATATATATATATATATATAGGCCTATAATTATATGAATAATTATTTAATACAGGTATATAACAAGTATTACTATACTACGTATCTAAGATAATACAATTTTATGTTTGTGTGTTTAAATACAAAGCCTAAACTCGTATAAATAGGCATTCCTAATAAAATAATACAATAATGTATCATACACAAGGCAAGAACCTTGGTTAAAAGGTAAATATGGTTATTCTATTAACATTTGTGCTGTTAGAGTACTACGAAAACAAGAAACTGAAGCTTTTTCCCTGACAGACAAAAGGTAAATCATTCCAGAAGCATATTTATACGCCTCTGTATGACACAGAAAATGTACCTTGCGTTGTCCTTACTTTAGGAATACTTAACTTTTTATTTCTCTTTCTCTTGTCTCATATCTGTGCTCAGTACGAAAGAGCAGTACTGAATACGGGATTGTGGCAATTTATTATTCAATAATTGATGCATAAAAACACAAATAGATTATAGTTTATATTGTAGTTGATACACATTCAATCATTTTAATTCCTGGAATATCGGTTCAATTGAAAGGACTAAATGTTATAGCTCTGAGTGCCATCTTTTGGCTTAATAATAAACATTTCATATTAATTTCATAATTGCTTCCCCAAACCTCAATTCCATATGCAATATGTGGTTGAATTAACGTTTTATACAATAACAATAAAATATTTCTAGGTACAAACTGCCTTAATCTATATAAAACACCAACCTTTTTACACTTATTTACTCTTTCAATATGAGATTTCCAAGTCAAATGTTGATCTATATGGATTCCTACGAATGATGCAACATCAACCTTATTCGTTTCGGTGTCGGCTATTTTCAATACTCCTTGAATTACTACTGGTTGTCTACTCCTCTTATAAGTAAATAATTAGTTTTAAACAAATTTACTGTAAGTTTATTCATTTTACACCACGTGGACACTTTATCGAGATGCATATTAACTATACATCCATATCTATTACATTTAACTTTAGTGGAATTATATGAAACAAGTTAGATTCATCAGCAACAAGTCGAAAATTAAAATAATCTGTCGAGTTTGGCAAATCATTTATATTAATTAAAAAAAATGTAGGTCCCAATACTGACTGCCCTGAGGAACACCACACGTTGTCATCTGTCGTAATGAGCCATATCCATCATAATTCACAAACTGAAATCTACTCATAAAGATAATCTTTAAACCACTGAAGTGGCTGTCCCTAATTCCATAATGTACTATAATTTACTAGCCAGTATTGTGTGCTCTATCGTATCAAAAGCTTTCTGAAAATCTAGAAATACGCCTATAGGGTTATACTACACTTATCCAACGATTTTAGTACATCATTAACTAAATTGATTAACGAAAACTTGTTACTATATACGAAAACCATAGTGGGGCTTATAAGACATCATTTCTTTCAAAATAGTTAAGTAGCCTCTTATTTACTAGTTTTTCAAATGCCGTTGCCAAAAGAGGCAACACTGAGATTGGTCGGTAATTACCTGGCCTTTCTCTCACTCCTTTTTAGAAATAGGTGTAACTTTAGCTCCTGGAACCAGACCCAATAATAATGATTGGTTAAAAATATAAGACAATGGTCTTGCAATTAAATCAGCTGCATCTTCAGTTTCAGCAATCGAGCTGGAATATCATCAAAACCACATGCTTTCTTTATATGCAAAGTTAATAAATGGTCCTTAACCTCAAAATGTGTAATTGGTTCCCAAAACAAAGAGTCTGTTGCTTCATTACTAAGGTATTCTTTAAATGATTGTGCTATTATCATCAAGATTACAATCGACAGATTTAGCAAGGTTAGGCCCAACATTCACAAAAAACCCATTAAAGCCTTTTGCTATTTCTTTCCTTGAAGTTACAACTTTCTTGTTAATATCTTATTAATATCAACACAAAGTTTTTCTACATGCGACAATTTTGCTTTATTATTCCCACTCTTCATTAGTTGATTAATTGACTTCCATGTTTCTTCTGTATCACATTTATACATTTCAAATAAATCACTATAATATTTTCTCTTTGCATTCCTCAAAATTGTGGTTAAATATTTCTATATGTCGTATATCTTTTAAATTATCTTCATTATAGTTTAATTTTATTACTTTACCAAACAATTTATGTTTTCTCTTAAATGACTTCTTAATAGCTCTGGTTATCCATGGTCTATCATTTTTTCTCCAGAAGAGTGCCGATGAACAATCGGAGCATGTCTATCACACATACCTATAAATGTTTGTACAAATATATTATACGCCTTATTAACATTAGTACATTCATATACTCTTTCCCAGGAGTCTGAGAGTAAAGTAACTATCACAAAACTTGTCTTTCTCATAATATTTATAGCTTCTATATTGTAACTCTCCCTGTGGTTGTGATTTAATGAATTTAATTTCAAAAACAGCAAAAAATAGGGAAATGGTCTGAAATGTCAGTTCAAATCGTCCCAGCACATTATGCGATTTGCACCCACATTTGTATAAATATGATCAATTAAAGAACCTGACAAAGATGTTACCCTAGTAAGAGACTTGATCAAAAATGGTTGCATTCCCATACACATCAAGGAAGTGAGAAACATTTCAGCACTTATACTGGGATTATGAATATCAATATTAAAATCACCCATTAAAATACATAACTTTTTATCAACTTTAACCTGTTCTAACACATACAGCAAACTATCTTGAAACTCAACAATATCAGTGTTTGGTTTTCCTATAAATGATACCTACAACAAAAGAACAATTAACTATCAATCTGAACCTCAAGCCAAATTGATTCAGCATGATTAATATTATACAACATTTTATATTTAAAGAAGAAAAGACATAAACTCCAATACCTCCTCCCCGCATGTCAGGGCCCTGACAGTTCAATTCCAAAGTATACCCCTCCATCCATCCCTAGAATATCTGCACAAGATGCATTACCAACTTCAGACAACCCAATTAAATGTAATTTAGATTTGATCCATTCTTCATACAACAATCTAAGATTATCAATATTTTTATTTAAACATCTAAATATTAAATATTAATATGCGAAATTGTAAAAGCTTTTGGAACTTAGTACATAATCTTATGTCAAATTCAGATGGGGCAAATTCAAAAGATCAATATCAAGACTATCAATGTCTTCATCAGTATGAATCATTTTCACACAAAAGTGAAAATAATATCATATTCATATAAAAGAAATAATTATACAACATGCAGCCGGAAGTTAACCTAATACCGCTCATTAATCCCCTCCCCTACACTAATTGTAGCTCGATGTATAGATCATTTTAGGAGTTCTTACAGGCAGCTAAATTTGCTTAAGAACGATAGGGGCTTATAATTTGCCAGTGTAGAATGTTATGCCATGCACATTATGTTGCATATGGTTGTACCAATGATAGTGTTAGATGCGCAAACAAATGTCTAAAGAGTATATAGGACTATAACTAAGCCTATCCTATTGAGCAGTATGTGCATTCGACATTGGGATGTTCAATTGATTTGGGTAAAGTTAGCAGCTATTCTACACTCGGACAAATATAAATAGAATTATGCAATTCATTTCCCCCTTTTCAAATATGAGTTTGTCTCCTCTTCAAATCAGTTATCAACGTAAATAGGCCTACCAATTTAGTTCTTATATTCATTTTCACAGGAGTAAGAGGCGGGATGGGGGGCTTCAGACCCTGCACAATAATCACTACATTCGAAGAGCAAGATATTCTTTTTGTTGGTTATTATCATGACGAAATTACAATGTCACTAGCAGTAGTTGTTTTAGGGGCAAAACCGACCCATGCTCCCAATTCTAACACACGAACTGGAAACAAAGAATAGGCCTACCCCTTTTTCGGAATGTGCCTCCCCCTTTTTTTCTTCCTTCTTTTAAACAAAAAAACCTGGATCAGTCCCTGGTCAGAAGTATCATAAATTAGTTTTGCCCGGTTGCTTCGCTCGCTCACAACTGAAAAGTTGATATTTGAAGACCGGCCTCACACCCTTCTCGTCTCTGTTGGCTAAACGAAGAAGACGGAAGATGGCGCTATACCGACAATATTTAATAGGGAATATGAATCGCGTTTTACAAAAGAGAAGTTAGAAATATTGCCAGTTGTAGCAAAGATCGCTTGTATTTCAAAATAGGCTTACTGATAATATTTCACGCATTATTTCGGTGATATAAAAATAAATATTTTTTGAAATTGTACAAAAATAAAGCAGAATTGACAATAAAACACTTAGCTGTGGGCGGCAGTGGGACTTTAAATAATATTACAATAATTCACTTTTGCATTATCCCATAAAATCTCTTTCTTTCTCTTTCGCTTTCCTTTCCCTTTTTTCCAATTGTTATTATTATTATTATTGTAATTGTTATTATCATTTTCATTATTAATATTATTATTATTATTATTATTATTATTATCATTATCATTATCATTATCATTATCATTACTATTATTATTATTATTATTATTATCATCATCATCATCATCATCATCATCATCATCATCATCATCATCATCATCATCATCATCTTCATCATTAAAATACATTGACACTTCATGGATTTGAGAATATAAAAAGCTTCTAATGAGTTATTTCATGTTTTTAATATTCTGAGAAAGGAAGAAAGAAAGAAGAACTGCAGTAAAAATTGTCCAGGGGCAGCACAATACTTCTATCTGTAGAAGTATACGGTGGTGTTGCCAAAGTTTTCAAACTTTGTAGTTTCATTTTTAGCCTGAGGAAAAGGTTCCTTTACTACAGTTAAACAATTTTAAAAAACTAGAGGTTTTTTTCGTTGAAACTTTCAAACTTTCACCATTCCAATTCTTTGATATGAAATCTGTGGAACTTGTTGGTCAAGAATTAAAGGCTGAATTGTTCTTTCAGTAGCCTACACAATAAAATGTCCTTTTTTTAAAAAATTTGTAAAGAAATTTCGGTTTGCACCTAGTAAATAAATAAATAAAAATGTTCCCCTTTGTTCCATTTTTATATATAAATATTTTTTATTTTGCCCCTCCCCCGCCTCCACTTTACAAACCCGGAATTCTCCCCGGAACTAAAAAAGAAAATGGCGTGAAAGTGTCGTTGCATATTACTTTTATTTTTTTCCCCTTTTTGTTAATTCCTTTTTTTTTAATGAATGCCCAAATTTTGCACAAAGATAACTAGACTAAATTGGATGTATAGTCTAAAAACAACAACATGAGAATCAACCGCAGTGGATCCACGACCACTCGCTATGTGGTCTATGATTGTGCCCGATGTAATGCTTTTCATTTTTCTTGTCTTCTTAACGATACCATAGTCGATCTATGGGTGTAGTATTTTTTGTTCATTCGTATGGTAAAAACTGCGAAAACTTCGACATTATTCTACTGTTTTCTTGATAAACTGCTATCCACATTCACGATGCTGGGTGAGGACTTTGGAAAGGCAGAAATTGATGCCATAGAATCGGCTTCAAAACGTGTTGAAAACATGTTGAAGGTAAATTCGTACTGTCGAAGCCGAAATTTTACATTACACTGCACTGAGCTGACTGTACGTAGATCTACATAGGCCTACACTCTACAGCCATAATTAATACAGATTACAGGAAGTGCTCGCTTGTAGTTGTAATTGAATTTGAATGTTGTGCTGCTGCAGCTGCATGCAGCCAGTGTAGGTCAATTGTAGAAATGGGAAAAAACTTAGTTCTGTGACAGACTAAATTTTGAATACATGTCAACTCCTAGCGAAATATAATTAGGTCTAGTAGATCTATGAGTAATTTAGTATTATCATTAATAAAGGTAAAGTTAAAAGAGTAAAGTCTAAAGACCAGTTTTGGAAACGCCCCTCTCTCAAAAAATGAAATGGAAGCTCTCAATTACCAATCATGTGAAAGAATATGTTTTGACTAATACGTGATGATACAAATTTTGCCGGGAAACCGCCTACTAATTGATATATTTGGTAAATTATTATATCTATTGGGACCAAATAGATATCGCACGTGGTCGCGTAGTCCCATATACATCTTTCTGTGTACAGTGCTTGTAACTTTACCAAGACTGGGCCAAATTTCTTATCATTTTGATGATTCCAGAACCTTGCAGTACACACCAATATGCTAGATGATCAACCTTTTCTGATCGATTCCACAAATGTCTTTCACAATGCAGTCGCATGACCAGAACTGGTCTTTATCTTTAATATTGATTATTAATCATCATTTAAATTAGATCTAGAGGGTCTAGACCTCTAGATGTTGGTGCTAGTGACTTTAGTGTACTTTCGTATCCATTTTTTGACCCGTAACTCCGTCGTGGAGATACCCTACTAAAACATACTAAAAAATCAACTACATCTTCATCAATTGTTCAAATAATGGTCATGATTTAAAAGTTGTTATGTTTCTTACCCCTTTCGTGTCAATTTTCTTATCTTTTTTGGAGTATTTTTCCTAAAAACGAAGACTTATATAATATACACTTTCTCACAGGATTCACGGCAAACTGCTGCATAATTCAATTGCATGCTGTACCAACGGTACTGATGGGGTGCGGGCGTATTGTGCAGCAGTTTGCCGTGAATCCCAGATCGATGTTGTGTGCTAAAATTCTTCCCATAGAGATTACACGCATCCCTATGCGGTCTACGTGCATGGGCACCCGGAAGTGGGTGCCCATTGAAGACAATGGATTGCCGATTGCGTCGAGTTGCGCATGCAATTAAGCAACACGCATACGCTTGCAGGCGTACGCGTGCGCTTGCATATTGCACAGTTCAGCTGTTTTGCTAAATTTAGCAAAACAAAATAACTCTGCGTGTACGTCTTTTTCGTCGATCCTTACAAAAATTGCATGAATATTTCTATTTGCTGAAGGGGCTGTATCTTTTGATAGAAACATCGGTGAGTCTTGAAATTTGAAATGTATTATTCTGAGTGAATGATTTTTCAATTATCCAACCATAATGGTGAAAAACGATCCAAAAGGGAAAATTGAAAAATCGTTCTGACACCCTATTATAAGTCTTCGTTTTTAGGAAAAATACTCCAAAAAAGATAAGAAAATTGACATGAAACAATTCAGTGTAAAATTGCAGCCAAAGTGGATATATGAAGACGTAAAGGGTGAAAAAAACTTGTTGCCTATCTCATTCAGCTCGGTCCGGCCGAACCGAACCATTCCTTCCATACAGTACCCATAGGACGTACTTTAGTCTATGTATAGAGGTGGTCAGAGGAGCCAGATGCAATCTCAGCAGAACAACCGTCGATATCAGAGACTGAAGCTTTCGGTCTATGCTATGCATGCTACTTCTGTCATACTGCTCAAGTTTTGCTCTCCAAGCAGTAGGGGCGCTGGTCCGAGAATGAGGATCGTCCGCATAAACGAGGATATCCTCGTATACGCGGACAAAATGCGTCCTAAAAAATAAGGATAATAATTTTTCGCGGAAGTTTTTTTTCTTTGGCGCTCCGCGTATTTCGGGTTCCCGATCCACGCGCTGGCGATGCGAAAAACGGATTCCCACGTAATAAAATATCCCCAGTTCACCGTCTACATTATAGGTTGTCCATCTTCCCGAGGATTTATCGCTCATAACGTGAAAGTCTCTGTACAGAGTCGATGTAAAATGCATCAAGAAAATCATCGCGAAACCGTTTTTCGCATCGCCAACACACGGATGGGAAATCAGAATCGTCAGCGAAAATGCGGACGATCCTTATTTTTGCGGACGTGTTTGTCCGCGTTTACGAAGACGATCCTCGTTTGTGCGGACAATCCTTATTCTTGGACCAAGTGACACCCATAATTGACATAAAGTAGAGTACTGCCTGGGCTAATTAATCAAGTGGTAACGTCTGATATTGTCTTGGTTACAGAGGCCGGATCAACTGGAGAGAGTAGAGCAGTTCAAAAGAAGGGAAGCCAGGAAGAAGGCGTCTGTAGAGGCACGTCTGAAAACTGCAATGCAGTCTCAGCTCGATGGGGTTAGGACAGGACTGACGCAGCTGGGTAGTGCCCTCAATGGCATCAAAGAGATCAGAACATGGTAAGCTTAGAAGGTCTTTGAATGTAGTTCTTTCTCTCTCTCTCTCTCTTTCTCTCTCTTTTTCACTCACTCACTCTCTCGCTCCTGATCCTCTTTCTCCTGTTCACCTGAGTCACACTTCAAAACCGACTCTGAACCGACAAATCCTTGGTCACTCAGGGTAATTGAATTATATTTAAATTGTTTGTTTGGGCTGTTGTCAGTCTAGTGTGGGTCTTGTTGGTGTGACTAATTTTTTTTTTTTTAAACACAAATATTCATGTGTTACCAATGTGAAAGTTTATTTTATAGCTCCATTACATTGAGTGTATGGTAGCACATACTTGACACTATCGAAATGCAGCCAAAACTTTATGTAGACTTGTGAGATTAAAGTAAGATTGTTTTATTTCTATTTCTTCTGTGATTATATTTACACAGGGTCCATGAAGTTGATGTGAGGTACAGGAGTGTGCTGAGTTGACCTCTACACTAGGAGAGGTCAAGGAAGTAGCAAGCCAACACAGTCAGGTAAAGTAATTTTTCCATCCACCATCTCCCCCCAAAAAAAAAAGAAGAAGATTAATGACAATAATAAGAAATAGGAATTTTAGTGTGGTAGTGGTTTGTAAAGAATCTTATTATAAAATAAGTTCATTAAAAATTTATGAAAATAATGAAATAGTTGACAGAATTTGATAGAAATTGGTTGACTGATTAAAATTAGATTTTGCTTATTAATTGCAAAATAAATAAGAAGCCGGTTCTTCCTTACAATGTATGTCTTGCAAAACAATATGCATTGAGTATACAATCATCTGTCAGTCCTGTTTGCATTAATACACTGTGTATATGGTTGAATGTGTGTGTCCCCGGAAATTCAAGAAGCTATATTCAAATCATAAATATGAAAGAATTGCCCTCACTATAAACATATAGTATATATATAGACATTATCAACAAAAGGAGAGTCATTCATTTAGTATTGATTTTACCTTTCCAATTAGCTTGCAGCTGCTGTGGAGAATTTGAAGCACATTTTCACTGTCCCAGAAAATGTAAAGAGAACGGAGATGTACATACAAGAAGAAAAACTGCTGCATGCCCATAAAGGGTAAGACCATGACATCTTGTCACTTCTCCTATTTCTTGCTTGTCTTGTTTGCAATGAAAATATGGATATTGTTGTCCAGGGAGAGTTTTCCCTGTATGACATCACATATACACAACCCATTGCCAGTGGCATGCCACATGTCCCTTATCATAATTGATCAGGATATCCAAGAATCCATGACTTTCTTGTCCTGTGTCCAATTTTTTGTAAACATTCATTTTTAAATTTTTTTTCTCAGGTAATTATCCTTCCCGTAGACCTACTTTAAATGTAGTAATAATTCTTGAAAATTCGAATGTAGATTTAGAAACAGTATGGTTGTAGGCAACCACCCCCTCAAAAAAAATGTTTTGCAAACAATCACCTGTTACAGTCATATAAACACACACTGTACAGATTAACACCTCTTGACAGAAGAGTGGAAAGATGGAAGTGAATTGAAAAAAGGACAAAAATGAGGATGAAAGTGAGGTGAGAGAGAGAGAGAGAGAGAGAGGGGGAGGGGAGAAAGAGAAAGAGAGAGTGAAAGTCAAATCAATATATACATAATGTTGTTGATATGTCAAATAGATTTATCTTGTGTATTCCTCAGATTGATGGAGCTGGAGAGTTCACGAGACGACCTCCTTTATGAATTACACAAACAGCCATCAGACAATCCAACAGATAACCATGTAAGTATTAAAACAAGTAAACAATAAATCTAACTTTCACGAATTTGCTTCAAAATTTAAACGAGTTGCCTTTAGCAATGTTAAAAAGTTTGAATCTAGGTGAAAACATATGCTGGAAGGAGTACTTATCATTTTAATGATACAATGTCTTAGTTTTGTAGAATTAAATCATAACCTTATCATGCAAGTCACTTCCTGACTCCTATTCGAGTGGAGATATTGATGGAAGCTGCTTTTTTTTGTTTTTATCCTGTTCTGCATGTTTATACAGTTGTTTGATGTTTATCTATGTTTTTCATAAACATTTGAAACCTTGTTGTTCATCTTATTCATGTACATTTTTAAAACATGAAACCTACAATTGTGGAGTTAATTGACCTTTAGTTGATTTTTGTTTCTTATGGATGGTTTTTGTTGTTTTGTTGTTTTGTATTACAGCTCCTGCAAAGATATTTCTCAGAAGTAGAGAAACTGTCAGTAAGTACAAATAAAAATACTCTACTCTTCCACATGTACATAGTCTGTAATATGACATAATTTTTCGTCGAAAATGACATGCTGTGATAACTAATTCATGAAATTAAATGTAAGCAGACATGGGGAGTGTTTCACAAAGATCCTAAGTGGAACTTAACTCTAAGTTGGACTTAAAAATTATGGAGAGCCATTTGTAGCCTTAAAATAAGATATATTCAAAAGCAAAAATCAAAGTATTTTAGACTTTTCATAAATTCCACATCAAGAACATGAAAACTCCTTGATAATAGAAAATATGAATGATTTGAATCAACATTTTATGCCTTTTAAAATAACTTTTACAAAATATTTTCAAAGATGCTGACGGCTTTCCATAATTCTTAAGTCCAACTTAGAGATAAGTTCAACTTAGGATCTTTGTGAAACACCCCCATGGTGTCATTGGACATTTCGGATTGTTCTTTCCAAGAGTTAAAAAGTTGTTTTAAAAAAATTATTGTGGGGGTTCTATCTGAAAAAATTTCAACCTTAAAGAAAAATAATCATAAGAGATATTAGATATATGGGGCCACAGTTCCCAACCACCCCTTCCTTCCCTGTATGTGGTAGTTTGGACATAATTAGGGACTTTTAGATTTGTACGTCGACATAGTGGACTGCAACGTGTGCCATTCTTTCAAGGCACTGGCCCGTGCCCGGCACTGCCTTAAAAGGACGTCACATTTCCTTAAAAGGATGTCACCGTGGCAGTCCACGTTCTCGTCGTGTAAAATCTAAAAGTCCCTATTAAAGTAGAACTTACCCTAAAGCCTTGTTCAGACATCGACACAGTAAACCACGGCATTGTTTTTTGTAATGATGACGTAAGTGTAATACGCTTCACATTTCTGTGTCCTATGACACATAGATCAGCAAGTACACAGAGAACCTTTGATGCGCGCGGTTGCCGTACATTCACACCTTTTTTTTTTAATGCAGAGTTTTTATTTTTTCTGGTGGTTTACCGTGGCATATCTGAACGAGTTTCAGACATGGACACAGTAAACCACGGCAGTGTTTTTTTTAATGATGACGTAAGTGCAATACGCTTCACAATTCTGTGTCTAATGACACATAGTTCAGCAAGTACACAGAGAACCTTTGATGCGCGCGGTTGCCGTACATTTACACTTTTTTTTTTAATGCAGCGTTTTTTTTTTTTTTTCTGGTGGTTTACCGTGGCATATTATCTGAACAAGTCTTCAAGACTCTGGCCCTGATTTGGGTTCTATACATGTGTGTGCAGCGTTTGATGTGCTGTACTTTAAAGCGGGACTGCACTACTTGTAGCTACCTGCGCCCTCTATATAGCAAACAATGCCTAAGTGGTACCTGTTGGTCCCCCCATGATCCCCTTTTTCTTGTGATAATTGAGAGCTGATTTGATGAGATAAATGACCTGTCAGTGACCACGCTGGGAGGTCTACTAATCTCTCTTGGCTAAACTAGTGCTGATAGGCTTAAAATATTTACTCATTAGTCATTAGATACTAATTTCTCTCTTTCTTTCGCTTTCCCTAGGACATGCTTTTTAAGCAGATACGTTTAGTCCTGCAGCGTCACCTACTCATTGCTAGCAGACAACCTCAGCTGGTTGTTACATGTCTACGTATCATAGAGAGAGAAGAGAGGTGAGCTTGCTTGTACATTTATACCACTTGTAATCACTTTAATGATACATTACATTGGTAGGATACTTGTACATTTTTACAGAATCACATTAAACTTACATTGGTAATTCAAGACTGCAAATACCTGCCAAATGGTTTGAATAGAGTATCTGTGATAGGTGAGTAGTGAGAAAAGAGATAAAGAAATTTAGTTAAATGTGATACTTACGGGCATAACACACAACCTTTAATGTGAGTGGTGCTTTCTGTAAATATGATTGGCCGGAGAGAAAAAAATTGAAACAACCTATCTACCATACAGTAAACAATTCAGAATCAGAATTAAATTTCTCTCAAAACACCTTACCAAATCTCTGTACAAGGTTTAATGACCATAGCAGTGTAGTGTTAGGAGATTCCAAGTTTAAAACTAAAACTAGTACCCCACTGTATTTATGGTAAATGCCAAAGAGCCCTAAACCAGAAAATATGCATGCCTAGATATCAATATGAAGATAATTGTTTTCTCGTTTAAACCTCATGAACTTCACAAAAAGAAATAATATTTGAACACCTGCAAGATTGAATTTCAGCTACTTTATGAGAGAAGTAGGTCATACAATGTAAGATGGTTTATTGAGTGACAGGTTGTATATTACACAGGACATACCAGCAGTGTGAAATTCACACAAGCTGTATGTGAAACAATAGCAGGGTGGGTGACATGTACATTGCTGGAATGAAGAAATCTACATGAACCCAGGAAGTAATTTCTTGGCTCAAATTTGTAAACAAGGAGGAATGTAATTGACAATAAAATCAATGACCAGTAATATGAAAGATGCTGAAGTTCAAAAGGTCATTTCAGATGTGAGTGAGCGAGTTCATTTTAGAAAACATTTTTTTAGAGAAAAGGTTGAGTTCATATATGTACTGTGATTTGGTTCTCAAGAAAGTTGCCATGAACAAGGAAGAAATTTGATGTGGTAGTTTTGCAACCAAATTGATCAGAAATATTCCTGTTATCACCTCATTTAAAGCAAGAACAGTATGATGGATGTGTTGATTCAAATAGCTTCACGATATGTGAATATGATTGTTATGATTATCTATGCGTAAAGGCTATATGTAGGGATTTAGAAAAATCTTAGTGTGGTTTGCTGAATATCAATAAAAGTAAAGGTATAAGTTATCACAGGAATAAATAAAAAGGCTTAATTCATAATTTGTTTAATTACTTAATCTTGTTTGAACACCTTATGTGAGGGTACATTGTGGTACAAACATAATTTTATCATACTTCGATGTAACACAAATGTTTTTTTCATCTATTGTCAGTTCGTATAAAAAAAACTGAAGCATTTCATTCTATCTCACACTTGTTTTCATTTTTACATTCATTTTTTTGATTCATTTTTATCAGGATCGATAAGAAGATGTCAGATAGAGAGAAGATGGCAGGGTTCAAGGCACCGGGGCGCCCTAAGAACTGGCGTAAGAGATGTATTGATGAGCTCAAGAAGGTGGTTAATATCAAGTAAGTTGATCTTTCAGTACAAATGTTATCGTTATTTAATTTGAATGCTATGCTTTCTTCTATATCTATGTCTTTTTAAAATATATAATTACTATGCTTCATGAAGACAACTAGATTTATATCCTGATCCACTTCTCTCTATTTCTTTGTAATGTAATGTATTTAACAAATGAAATTGTTATTTTACATGACATTTTATCCCATCATATGGTTAATGCAGCTTACTCTGAGTGAGAATCTGTATATATTTTGTGCAAAGATGAACAAGTGTTTCAGCTTATAATTGAATTGCATTATAAGCTAGTACTGATAACTAAATCAACGGATCCAATTCACTTGCTTACACCCTGCATTGTCAAACTTGCACTACCCTGTTGTATTAATTTTGATATTTATTTTACATGGTGTTTTTTAAACTGTTATGTATTCATATTTTATTTCTTATTTAAAGAGTGATTGCTAGTTGTTACAAGGGTATAATGTTAAACCAAATTACTGTGTTACGGAATTAAACATGGATGTAATTCATCATATATTTTCTCAAATTTTCCATCACTCAGGATTGAAGGTAGCCAGTTAGAAGATCGGACCATGGAGCGCATGTGGTTAGTGCGCCATCTAGAGTTGATCAGACAGTACATGGTGGAGGATCTCCAGATTGTCAAAGTAAGTGTCATATTACCAAATCAGTTATATTTTCACATAATTTATTTGGTATCACTAAGATATACATTTGTATGTATTTCAACTCAAATATGATTCTTGTGGAAAGTGAATTCCAAAATGATTAGATATAGTATGTAACTTGTTTTAAAAACATGTATGTAAGTATACATACATGTATTTGTTTGAAAGATGTGTGAACAGGTGAAAGGACTTAAGGTCCTGTTAAGTTATACTCATAGGCCTACCTGTGTGTATTTGTAACAAATGTGTTTTATCAATCATCATTGTGTATACAACACTTTGTCAGTAAAGTTATTATTCATTCTGCCTGAACACAATTTTCTCTCCCAGTAAACTAATGTGATAATGATTTTAGTCAACGCACCCTTTGAGAAAAGCCCAGTAAACTAATGTGATAATGATTTTTGTTTATGTTCTTGATTGTAGTACCTGTGTGTCCCCCTGTTCCCTCCCGACTACAAGATATTTGAGTTCTTCATCAAGACCTACATAGAGAATGTCTCTCAACATGTAAGTGATTTCTTAACCTCTACAGTATGTATACAAAAAAATATACCCAACTTTGGCAGATTCCTGTCTGAAAGTTATAACCTGTGCGACCTTGAATTATGTCATTTTAAAGAGTAACTAATATTCTGTCTAGAATGAAACCTTATTCATAACTCTCCTGCCACAGACGACTGAGCAGTAGCCTTTAAAAAGTGCTGTCAAAATCCTCTTACACCAAGTTTGGGCTTAGGAAATGAATGGGGGTCAAAAGTCCTTGTACATCGATATTTCAATCCAGAAAAAAAACACCCTTGTGGTCTGTCATCTGTGGCAGAAAAGTTATGAATAGGGTGTCATAAGACTGAAAACAAGTTACTCTTTACCATGAAATAGTATACAAATAATGAATGTTTATGAGTTCAATAGTGCGAATATTTTCAACGAATCAAAATATTTTCACTATTGAACGATTGAAAAATATTCATTATTTGTTTTATATAACATCTATATGTACGGGTTGCATATAACCAAAAATGCACGCTTAATGAGATAGTTGTTCAATAGATTATTTATTGAATATCATGTGACCAACAATCCTCCAACCAAATGACAAGGATCTACTTAGATGTTATATAAATTTGAATAACGCACTAATTATGACTTTTCAAATAAAGCTACTAAAGTTGGTCATCCTTTTTTGGATACGCACTGTATAGTGCCACCAAGTTTACAATTATTTATCACAAATATCACCACTTTTTTTATCATTTTTTTTTTTTTCTTTGTACAATAAATAGATAAATTTTCAACCACCGGTGGCACTGAAAAGTATCCTTTTAATTACTGAACTATGGAGTGCATTCTTTGTAATCCTCCACTCAAGGGTCATGTTTTGGAACCAGAACACTTTCTCTAGAATATGGGATTAGGTGTAATTTTGAGATGAAGGCTTTTATTGTGCTTTGTGTCTTTCATAAGGAAGGAGAGTTTTTACCCTCCCCTTCCTCTATTTTAGCTAGCTTTCAATTAAAATATGTCATTAAAGACAATATACAAATAGTGAATGGTCATGAGTGCAATGGTACAAGATTTTGCACAAGGTGAAAGATAAGAGACGCTCTATTCAATGAGGCGTAGCCGAGTTGAATGGAGCGTCTCATCTTTCACCGAATGCAAAATCTTGTTCCATTGCACAAATAAAGACCATTCACTATTTGTTTTATACAACACCACGGACGTTAACGGGCTTGAAACATTTTTTTTAAAGAACAGTTTTCCTAGGCCAATTCTCTGTTAAGTTGGGTTTTTTTTTTCTCGATGAAATTATTGATAGTGAGCCTAGCTCGCTAGCCTAGCCGGGTAGTGAGTGCGCACTATTACAGCTTGGGCAGCTGTGCGTACCATGCGCGTACCATGCACCGCGCGTATGTTTATTGTTACGCAGAGTGCAATTTCTGTTGATCCTTTTGGTGACTTCACTTACCTCACAATATACTTTGTACATCGTAAGTGACGTCGGTGTGCAATGGTGCGAAAGGATCAACTGGAATTGCACGGCTGGAGAATGATGCCATTCAACAGTACTTTTAGCGCATGTCATGTGATTAAGAATTGACCAATGAGGTTGCAAGAATCTTAGAAGGCGTTGTATAATACTTAATGAAGCTTTTCTTGTTATGTTCAGCTTCAAGACCTGATTGGTTCTGGACTGGAACACAATGAGATTATTCAGATGCTCACATGGATAACAGAATTCAAGTAAGTTATTACTCTCTTGAAGTGCATGGGAACACTGTATCACAATGACATACATGCTATACAAGAATGGGAAATTACAATTACATTTACTACTACTTGTTCATGTACATGGTCAACAATTCATCATGTATTTTCAATTTCATAACATACTTCACACTTTGAGTGAGCCCAGTTGGCTCTATCAAATTCTTTAAGCTGACATTTATTGAAAAAGAGGTACTAATCAAAAGTGACAAGAAAATCTGACTGTAAATAAATATTGAATATCGTTCACTGCTTATGTTAACATTAATTAAATATAGCTGATGCCCTGCTCTATGCAAATTCTAGTTGTATACATCAATTATTATGAGGTCTGCTACCGGAATTGTATCGCAAAAGATTTATGTCTTCCTTAAAGGAGAGATGCCAACCAGTACGATTTTATCGTATTTAGTACGATAAAACAAGTGAAATACGATAATACGATATTGCCTCTTGAAAATACGATTTTTCATCTTTCAAAAAAAAAAGAAACGTTGAACAAAAACGTTGAACAACGAGCCTACATGGGCGGGAAATACGCGAAATCGGTAGCTTTACAATTTTCTCATTAAATGTTAATTAAAGAGCAAACACTTTACTTGCCCGTTCTTACCAGTTCTTACCAGTAAAACATTTTTCTAACATTTTACCAGCCAACAGGCCAGTGGTGGTGTTGAGTTTTCGTGAAAATCAGATTTTTCAGGATATTCAGTCCGTTTTTTTGTGTCAAGAGGTTGGCATCTCTATTAAAGGACATTGGTACTTAGCCAGCCAGGGCTTGAATCCACCAACAGTTATTGGTCAAGTTTTTAACACTTGTTTGCCATGTGCAATTTTGCATGAAACAATAACCCGCAATGGATTTGCAAATTTTCTATTTCTGGTCTTAATTAGCTCGATTGCAACCCTTTGAACACTGATGTAAATCAATCATACCCTGGAAACTGATTATCTTGAAGCCTTTGGTTGGTATATCTATCCCATGATAAATACAATGTGGCAAAGGGAGATAATTTGCATTTTTAATCAACTTTTTAAACCACTCAACTACAGCAGCTCTACTTATCATGATCATTATTATTGCTATCAGGGACCCGTTTCACAAAGCCTTTTTTCAATGACAAATGACCAAAATCGGTGACAAATATGCTGATAACCAATCAGAAGCAAAGATTTCAGTAGCTTATAACAACAACTGTCATTTGTCACTGGTGACAAATTTTGTGAAACGCCCCCTAGAACTCTGTACTAACTTTTGATCCACCATTGATTGTCTGCTTGTCCTGTACAGAGGTCCAATGCTCCTTGGCCACCCTGAACTTGGAATAGACATCAAGAAAGAACCTGATGCTCTCTCAGATCAGATGATAGAAGATCTACAACAAGAGTGAGTTATCAATTCATCCTCTCTGTGATATTTGTACAGTTGTACATGCTTGGCCTTACTTGGGAATCATTCTCCACAACTTATTTGCAATGTGTCGGGTATAGATACAGTGTAGATGGGTTTGAAATGCCATCATTTTTAAAACTTTTTTTACCAGAATTTCTTTCCAGTAAATATAGCTTTACATAGTTCTTCATTCAGTTGTGTATTTTTATGTTCTTGCTTCTCTTTTCCATTGTGCCTTATCAGTGCATGAGTAATATTATTCATTATTGTAATTAATCCTGGTGGTTTACTTAAGACTTTACTGTCTCTGAGTATTAGTGTTGGACAGATTGTTTTTTTTGGAAATGTGGACAATAATTTTCTCAAGGATATGAAGTCATGAAAATGTTGGGCAGAATAAAAATTGAAGAAAAAAATGTGACGGACTGGCAGATAAGTATATTTTCTGTGGTATCCAGTATATTTAAACCATAAAGAGCCCATCTCTTTCCTTAAATTCAAATTGGGTTGATCCCATGTAACCCTGTATGTAAGTATGTAAGTATATGGGTAAATACTGAATAGAGCTATTAAATACCTTACTCATGGTATCATTATTTAGAATACATATTTGTAAACTAGATGGCTCAGTTAGACTTACATTGTCCACAGTTTTGCTTTCATTTGTTTTGTGATCCAGATACATGAAGACTCTACACACCAATATTCAGATGTGGATGGCCAATGCTATGGAAACAGATACTAAGGTATGATTTATTTTCCTTTTGTGGATAACCTCAATACAAAGTAAGCAAATGTAATATTGGACATTTCTGTGATATTTGAAATAATAGAACAGATATTGAATGAAACAAGTTCTACACCATGTTGAATAAATTACCTGAGATGAAAATAAACTTATCAGAGATTTTTAACATCTCCATCATCATTACTGGAAATGGGGAAAACAACATCATTATCATTATGTATTATTATCTTTAAAAAAGACATTATTATCATCACCTTCATTATTGTCACCACCACTACTATCATCATAGTCATCACCATCATCATCAACATCATCACCCCCAACCACCACCACCCTCTTCATCATCATCATCTTTATCACTGTCATCATCACCACCACCATCATCTTCATCATCATCACCATTATCTCTGTCATCATCATCACCACCACCACCATCATCTTCATAATCATCATCATTATCACTGTCATCATCACCACCACCACCACCATCATAATCATAATCATCATCATTGTCCTCATTCTCAACCACAGTATTTCTTACATGTATATGAACATCACATCTTGAAACACTAGTAGTTTTCCATTATAATATAAGATGCATATGCATATTGAGAGAGAGAGAGAGAGAGAGAGAGAGAGGGGGGAAAGAGGGTTAGAGAGTATCAAAATTGACATTGTTTTGAAATCTTGTATGTTCTTGTAGGACTGGAATGGTGATATTGAGCCTGATGCCGACGGAGAGGGCTACTTCAGGACACAGCTTGCAGTCATCATCTTTCAGATGATTGAGCAGAATGTAAGTGTTACCTCTTCACAAGATTAACAACAAACAAAATATTTAAAAAACAGAAGCTTCCACTACCTGAAATTTTCGCGAATTGTAAATTACAGTCATTTTTGCCACAAGTAACTTTTTGTGAAATGGACAAATAAAGTGTTGTTTCACTTATGATTCATTTATTTTGCAGCATGATCTTGACCATTTGTGTGATTTATGGATATTTTATGCACTCGAAAATGTCTTGTTTTACAGTAATGTGTGACTAATCATCCGAATGGTGACAGGTATGCTAGCGCATAAAATTATTTGTTTAAATACAAAAGCTGTCGCCTTTCACTTCTGTGTCTCAATAGTAAACTATGCTTAAAGGTACTATGTCCCATTTGCAGGCCAAAAAAATGAAAACGTTCAATTCCAATGGCATTTGAAAGATAATACTAATTTAGAACTTCCCTAAAAAAGGGGGGCTTGAAAATGTCTTTAAGTGGGAAAATAACGACTATTAGTTGTCGAATCGACTTAGGAGCTATAGAGCCAGTAAGTAATAGTCTGATTTTCAGACCATTGTACCGAATGGTCGTACGTTTTATGCTGCGCAAAGATTCAATCAGTTTAATTTTGGCCATTACAAGAAGTGGGTTATTGATGTAGACAAATGCTCATGTACCCTTTACAGCTCATTTTATGTATGTTATTACCAAAGATGAAAAAGCCAGTCAGTCACTCAATAGTGTCTGACAGTGAAGTCTAGCAAGTAAACAGGTTTCCTTGCATAATTTGAATATTAGGACACTGCTAACTTTTAAATTTCACAGAAAGGACATACATGACATATTCATAATTCCTGCAAAGTTCTACAGAATTTGATGTTGGCTGCAAAAGGGACATAGTATCTTTAAACTAAATCCCTTTTTGCGTAGTCACATTTTGTCCACTATTCTCATAATTACTGTCATTATGCCTTTGAAAGAGTAGTGTTATTATATTGTATGATTTCAGATTGGTTATGGTTACATCTGATAGATCAACAAATTTCCAAAATTGACTCATCACTACTGTTGCTTTTGTCTTTCTCTTCCTTTCTCTTCCTTTCTCTTCCTTTCTCTTCCTAACCTTAGCTGCAAGTATCGAACCAGATTAGCAAGGATCTGACAACCAAGGTGGTTCTACTCTGTGTGGAAGAGCTTCAGTTATTCATTGATACATATAGAGGTTAGTTTGAAGAAAAAAAATAATCAGAGAGAGAGGGGGAGAGAGAAAAAGAAGGAAGGAAGTGGGAGAAAGGGGAGAGAGAGAGCGAGAGAGAGAAGGAGCAGAAGAAGAAGAGGAGGAGGAGGAGGAGGAGGAGGAGGAGGAGGAGGAGAAGAAGGAGAAGAAGAAGAAGAGGCTGAGGTTAAGAATAGTGTAGGAAAAAATAGATGGGAAGAGAGAGAAAGAGATAGAGAAAGGTGAGAAGAGATAGAATGTAGTCCTTTGTATTTGTGTTGGGTGCTACTGGATTGATTTAAAGAACATGCACTCTTGGTTTCTCCTTATACAGATGCAATCCGAGACTACAAGACCAGCCACATGGCCGATAGAAGCCAACCAAGATTCTTCTTCCAGTATATGGTAAGTCAGTGACATGAACTTTGCTGTCGTCTATATTTCTTCAAAGATACATGTACATGGATAGGAATAGGGTTGCAATGGGGTGTTAGGCTAGGTTCAGTGTTTGGGTTAGTACTGAGGTATTGTACTTGGTAAAGTGTCGAAATTTGTAATTATGTTAGTTTAGGTTTAAATATCAAGCACTAGTCACCATGTGCTATACACATATTAGGCTGTAGTGCAGGAGTTGTGTCAATGCAGTCATCTTTTCATTTTGCTGAGACGTATGAAAGCTACTGCAATGACGCTTTTTATGAAGCCAAAAGTCCTGGTTGTAATTAATCATAATTCTGATATTTGTGTTTAATTTTATTCTTTACTCTACAGGTCGCTATTGTGAACAACTTTCATTCCTTTACTGAATTCACCAAACAACTAGAGGTATGTAAGAGTGGTGTTCAACCTAATAGTTTGATTCAATAGAATGTATGAGAGAGCTTTCGCTCTAGGCTATGCTGGCAAATTTCTGACATAACAATGGCTATTATGTGTTGAAAGATTATAAGGTAACATTTTGTAAACCCTTGATGCTGTTATTTTGTTTATAATGGTAAATGAATAATCCTGTGCATGGTTGTGCTTATTTAAAGCCCCACTGCACTACTTGTAGCTACTTGCTCCCTCTATATAGAAATCAATGCCTAAGCAGTGCCCGTTGGTCCCCCATGATCCTCTTTTTCTTATGTTAATTGAGAGCTGAGTTGATGAGATAACCACCTGTCAGTGACCATGCTGGGTGGTCTAATCCCTCCTGGCCAAACTAGTGCAGATGGGCTTTAAGATGGCTGTAGTGTCACAAGAGGCACAGGAGGCCTTTGGAGGACATTTGTTGTGTGGCGGTTAGCAGCCTGCATAAAAATAGAGGAAAATTGTTCAGAAAGACATGTACATGTATATCATGATACTCATTTAGATCAAACTGTTGATGTATAGACTCATACTCTTCTGAAGAAGTTAAAAATGCATTTTCATGTAATGGGCCTTCACAGGATGTATGACTATATTATGATTGTTATTATTACTGTTTTGATGACTGTCACCTATCATGCTTACAGAGAAGGCATCTCAAGCTACCGGTAGGAGAGACAGGGTCAACATCAGTGTTCCAGGGTCTGATTGATGCCTTCAACAAGCTAGCTGGAGAGAGGTAGGACCGTTCAAGTTATCAAGATTTATAGAAGGATAGAACCACATGATTGCTATGTATTTTTAGCTGTGCCAGTTTGTGTATAAGAACTATCACAATGCGATGAACAAGTTTTTAGCATAATCTTTATACAGTGTTCTACAGAATAAACCATTAACATGAAAGAAATTAAAACTTACCGCATGTAAATATTTTTTACTGGATGGAGCAGTATAGAAACTAAAGAGATCTAATGGAAAAAAAAACAATTTAAAGGTACTGTCAGCCTTTTCACACACGGGTAAAATTCTTTAAAGCCCAAGTCCACTCCAAACATAACATACTTTCAATAGAACCAGAAAAATCAGACAAACCAATCAAAAAAAGTTTGAGCAAAATCGGATAACTAATAAGAAAGTTATGAATTTTTAATGACATGAAAAACTTTGAAAATCACTACACAAATTGGCAACTCACTCATGAGTCTGTGACGTATGGTCCTCACTATCCACTAATTATTTTCTTTATATTGATAATATAAATTTCCTATTTTCACCCTAAGAATCTTATTTCTTCACACCAGCATCCAAGTTAGATTGTTAGTAATGTGTTTTTGTGTGGATGCACAAATAAAGAGTAATTTTGTCCAGTTAAATCATGAAAAATTGAATTTTGATAAACTATTTATATAAAAATCAATAATTATGAAATACAATATTCAGAAAATAGTATCAATTCTTCAAAATTCATAAAAGTTTTTGGGAAATGTCATGCATGCAATATGATACAAATCATATAACCTGGGCAAAGGCATGGGAAATCAAGTTTTGGGGGATAAAAGAGAAATTAATGGGATTAAACTATATAAAGCAATTGATAAGTTGTGAGGACATGACGTCACAAACTGATAACCATCTTGGCAATTTGTGTTGTGAATATCATTGTTCCATAGTTTTACATACTTTTTCAAAAATTCATAACTTTCTTATTAGTTATCCGATTTTGCTCAAACTTTTTTGATTGGTTTGTCTGATTTTTCTGCTTTCATTAAAAGTCAGTTATTTTTGAAGTGGACTTGCCCTTTAAAGCTGATTAGTTTAAAGAGCTTTAAACTAATCAGCTTTAGATACAACATCATTCACACACAGAAAATTTTGGTGCGTTCGTTCGTGATTCACTGCTCTGTCACTGCTCGTAAATGCGCAATGGCCCTACTGAGCGTTTAAACACGTGTTTAAACACGTATATCCGTTCACACACAAAATGTCAAGCTCTCTAGATGCACACGTATCTGCAGCCTGCTTTGAAGGGCGTATGACTCGCGACTTCGTATCTGTCCGAACATTGTATAAACGATGTTCAGACAGGGAAAATTTTCTTTAAAGCTGTTTAAAGCTGTTGAGTTAAACAGCTTTAAACTAATCCGCTCTAGATACGATGAATTTTAGCTGTGTGTGAAAAGGCTGTATGTCCCATTTGCAGGCCCAAAAAATGAAAAGGTTAGATTCCAATGGCATTTGAAAGATAATACTAATTTAGAACTTCTGTCAAAACGAAAGGGCTTGAAAATGTCATTTGTGGGAAAATAATGACGATTAGTTGTCAAATCGACATAAGTGATTGCAATCACTTAAGTAAATAGTCTGATTTTCAGACCCTTGTACCGAATGGTCGTATGTTTTGTGCTGCGCAAAGACTCAATCAGTTTAATTTTGACCATTACAAGAAGTGGGTTATTGATGTATACAAATGCTGCATGTACCTGTTACAGCTCATTTATGTATGATTTATTAACAAAGAAAAAAAAAGGCAGTCAGTCACTTAATAGTGTCTGACAGTGAAGTCTATAAATTAAGCGGGTTTCCTTGCATAATTTGAATACTAGGACATTGCTAACGTTTTAATTTCACAGGTAGGACATACATGACATTTTCATGATTCCTGCAATGTTCTACAAAATTTGATGTTGGCTGCAAAAGGGACACAGTATCTTTAAAGCAATATATGATGTCAAAAGATGAATTTTATATTGATTTATATTTGTGTATTTGTTTACAGTCTTGGAGATCTCTTGTGGGAGATGTTCTTAGATCTTGAGCCTCATCTCAATCAGATTATCACAAGACCATGGTAAGTTTCTTTTTCTTCCATTTAATAAGAATATGATATTGAGATGTTGTCTTTCTGTATTTCTCTGTCTCTGTCTCTCTCTCTCTCTCTCCCCCCTTTTTTCCTGTTCTCTATCTTTATCTTCCTCTTTATCTGTGTGTGTGTCTATCTCTCTCTATTTCTTGTGTTTCTCACTTTTGCTCCTTCCCACCCTTTCTTACCCTCCTTCCCCTTTCTTTCCCTCCCTTTTCCTCTCTGAATTTTTCTGTCTTTATCTTTTACAAAATTATGAAATTGCTCTTTTTTTATATCCACGTTTTAACTCTTACATTCCCCCTTCTTCCTCTCACTCCTCTCTCTAAATTTCTCTTTCTGTATATCATGCAATATGATTTAAAACAAAAAACCTTTTTTACTTGATGTACAGGTTTCAGCACCCAGGTTCACCAGCCCTTGACACCGTGTCTATTACCATAGAAGATTACCACAATGACTTCATCCACCTCAGACCCAACTACTTTGAATCACTCATGAAAGAACTAGAGAAAAGGACAGTCACTGCCTACGTCAAAGCCATGCTAGAGAAGTGAGAGAGATTATTAGTGTTGAATAGATTTATAGTTCAGAGGTAGCGCATGTCTAATTATGTCAAGATTGTCATGTCAAGTCAAGTGAAGAGCCATTCTCATATCTTTGAAAATAATAACAGTAATCATAACTATTAAATCATCACTTTAAAGGCAATGCCAAATCTGAGATGCATGGCCCTATGTGTTATCAGTGTCTGTGATATGGTGTAATATTGAAGCCCTAAAAAAATTGCGCTTCAAAATATCATGAAGTGCCTCAAAAAACTAAAAATCTTTGTGTGACCGGTTTTACCATACTCATTTTCCCCAATAGACTGAAGTGTTATAAATTTCCCAACGGTTTTTGAAATTTCAAATTCCAATCATAAATATCTTGATAATCAGACGGGCGATTGGCTTGTAAACGTCATGGGATTCCTGACTGACCTAAAGGTTTATAATTATGATTGCAGCATGAGCTAAATCCAGGATTTTGTTTAGAATCTGAGACAAAAATACCCAATCTCTTTTAAGAACTAGAGAGGATGGTCACTGCCCACGTCTTAAATAGACCATTACCAAATCAGTACATGTTCCAAACATTCCCAAATAGTCAGATATTTGGAAAGAGGAATAGATTCCACTCTGTGCGTGTTAGAATCATCATTCAGGGATTAATAAAAGTACTGAAAGTCGTAGGTCCACTGGTTACAAGCTTATGTTTGCTTTCTTAGCATTCAGGTCGAAAAAAAAAAATCAATCAATCACATGCTTTATAGTTTGGCAAATATCTTAATTGGACACCCTAAGATGCAAAGTTTGATACATGCATCTCCCTTCTTTGATGCTTTCAGACGGATGACATTCAAGGCTTACGAGGAGCGTAAGGAGGCTGCTGAGAAGATCACCAGGGAGAGCGATATGCTGGAGAGGCTCTTCTCACGTCTCAAACGGTCCGAGGACATGGTAGGTTACCAGGCATGCTCAGCCATTTTTGTTTGTGACATTTGAAGGGTTGATATGTGCCACTGAATAACTGATTATTGAATTGTACACTTGAATTGTGATAAATGGTACCGTGTTCCCTGCAGAAGGGTGGAAACACAGATGATTATCTTTTTACTTTTCTTTTTTCAATTTTTTTCAAGTTTGTAATGAAAGAATCAGTAGTATTACAAAGAAGTGATAATCTATCACTGTTACAATATAGACGATGTATAAATTTTGATAAATGTGTTGTGTAGTCAAAGGCAGGCAGGACAAACTGTGTCATGCATATGTCTAAAAATGTACCTTTCCTGCTGGCCATTCGTCTATTCTTACCCTTCTGCCAACTCGCAACAATATACGGATGTTGTTCCACTCTGTTATGCTTAATATACTTTCCTTGTACATCCCCTGTAACTATTCTGTGCCCTATGAGATTATGTGTTGTGATTAAAATACATATTTTGGCACAGAGTATTTTCTTTTCTGTATCCATTTTTAGGCCCGCTCCCAATGTGAGGTCATTCCCCTGATGACAGAGGTCATTCGTATGGAAGACACGTCCATGCTTTCTCTTGAGATATCGGTGAGTTCACATGAATAGGAAAAATATGTATGAATGTGTAACATTGAATGAATTGAATTAAATTGAATTTATTTATTCACGGTAAAACTCACATCAGCCTAAAAAGACTGATTTTTAGCAAGTCCCTGTAAAAAACATAAAACAGATCATATAGACACCAAATTGAATGTAAATACATAGGAAAAACTACTTAAAGATTACATATATAAAACAAAATTAAATAAAAAGTTAGCTCATCTAATAAAAATAACAAGCATAAAGATATATATGATATAAGAAGTTTCATATGAATAGATTAGGAAGAACAAAATTAAACTAAAAAGCTAACATATTAAATGAAAATTACAGACATAGATATATGATATAAAAAGTGTCATTTGAATCAATAGGCATAGGGGAAGAATAAAATGGGGTATGATGAGAAAAGAAAAGGGAAAGAGAAAGAATGTGAGAAAAGGAGGGTATCCCATTAACGAAAGAGAGAAAGGGAATCTGGAAAACAGGAGTGTAAGAGATGGGAAGGGGAGAGAGATAGAGAAGAAAAGGAGTGGGATAGACAGTGAGTGAGAGAAAGAAGGAGAGAGATAGAAGAAGAAAAGGGTGAGAGTGACGGACTAGTACAATGCATTAACATGTACCTCCAGTTCAAATTGTCGGGTATTTGACAAAAGACGAATTCTTTCAGGTAAGGTGTTGAATAATTGAACACTTGAATAGATAAATCCCATTCGTTTAAAGTTTGTTTTGGGTTTTCTAAAGTGAGCTTTTGATCAGAATTCCTGAGCCTGTAAGTGTATTCTTTTAGGGAAATGCGTTCACATAATGACTTATGAAGCAATTTGTTTACTAGTTTAAAGATCAGTGCTAGGGGTTGTTTTTTCCAACGTATTTCAACAAGGTCAACTTTTAGGATAGAATAGAGCAGATTTGTGTTGAAAAGGCTATCAACAAACAGAACTACTCGTAGTGCTCTACTTTGAATTACGGATATTTGCTTATATGAGTTTTGCAGGCATTTCTCCATAATGTCGAACAATGATCAAAATGAGGTTGCACAAGGGCTCTCTCTTCAAGAGATATGGAAAGAAAAATACAGAGAGAGAGAGAGAGAGAGAGAGAGAAATTGAGGAAGATGGAAAGTGAGAGGGGTAGAGTAAGCGAGAGACAAAGTGAGAGAGAAATAGAGATGGAGAGTGATAGGGGGTTAGAGTGAGAGAGAAAGAGGAAGGAGGAGAGAGAGAGAAAGAGGAAGTGGGAGAGAGAGAGGGAGAGATAGAGAGAGACACACACACACACACACATAGTGAGACTGTTTGACAGGTGTGCTATCAAAGTTTTAACTTAATACATGAACGTATTATACTTCATGTGTATGTGTGTATGCTTTACAAAGACATTATTTTTCATTCTGTTTTCAAGACATTGGTTCATCGCTATTCAGACATCAGAACTGATCATCTGGTCAACCTGCTAGTCTCAAGAGGAGACTTCACTGTAGCAACTGCAAGACAGGTCAGTTTACCTCATAGACATACTGTCCACAGGTGATGCAGTCAAAAACCTGTATATTAAGATTGTCATGGGGAAATGGTAAAAGGGGTCTTTAAAAGAGTTTTTCCCCAAAAAATGTTTCTTGAATAATTTTAGAAAATATGAAATCATCCTGAAGTAGCTACGAGAGATACTCAGATTCTTAAAACCATTAAAGAGCATGAAGGGGTAAAAAATACCAACAACCAAAAACAAAGATTTTATATGAATGCCCGTAGGGAAGTTGACTTGACTTGGGGTTGACTTCCACACTAGCCAAATTTTATGTTAGGGCATCAACTAGTCTACCTACTCATTCTTTGACACATGCTATTGGGCACAAAATGCTGTAAAGATTTAATATTTTGTTTAAATACAAGTTTAGTTTTTGGAATGAGAAACCTACAAATATTAGTTAATGTTACAGTGAATCTGCAGCTTATAGGCAGTTCAGGGGATTATAAGAGAAACAATGTGGTTCTTTTATCATTTTGTCTTCAGGTTGTCATAGATACGCTTGGTGAGGATGACAAGAGGCAGATGCCGACAAGAACTATCTTCTCTGATATACCTCCTAAATAGAAGGAATGGAGGAGAAGGCTCTCCAATGAGTGACGGAGAGAGAGAGAGAGAGATTTGGGGAGAAGAGACAGAGACAGAGAGAGATAAGGAGAGATGTGGGAGGGAGAGAGACAGAAAGAGGCAGAGAGGCAGAAAAATGAGAGGGAAGATATATACAGTCAAACCTGCTTTAGTGACCACCTGTCTACAAAGACCACCTGTCTACAAAGACCACATTTTTTGTTTCCCTTGAAAATGGTTTATCATTGAAACATGTACTAAAGGAACCTGTCTACAAAGACCACCTGTCTACAAAGACCACTTTTTGTGTTTCCCTTGGGCGGTCGTTATAGACAGGTTTGACTGTATGTAGATGGAGAGAGGGGGAGAGGAGAGAGAGATGGGGAGGGAGGGAGGGGAGACATACACAGAGAGAGATGGGGAGGGAAGGAGAGACACAGACAGGGAGAGAGACAGACAAAAAAGAGAAGTGTTGGATACCTGTAGATGGAGAGAGGGGAAGGAGATAGTATGAGAGACAAATGAGTACAAGAACATACTTTAAAGTCAGCATATTGAAAAGAAAAAAAGTAATGTGCTTAATGCATATTAAAAATATATAAAAAATATATAAAAGAAATATATATATGAGATGTATTTTGTAAGAACTGTAACTTCATGTGCAATATTTGTGTGTCAAGAAGGTGTATGCTGTAGTAAACATGTTGAAATTTTGCCCCCCAAATTGACCACTGGAAACTGTATTTGCAGATATTTTTGTATTCTTCCTGATCATTTAGTAAGTTAATCCTTACAATTTGAATTAGCCAGCCTTCGCCTACCATTATTTAACAGTTGGATGTTGATAAACTAAATATGAAATCATTCCAGTTATAATTTCTCATTGATTCAACTGTTATGTTGTGCTGTTTCTGATTTTATGAGAAGATAATTGATTGTGTTTATACTTGTTTCTAAAGCAATTAGGTTATCCACTTCACAGATATGTGGTTAAAGAGAAATTTTAAGTTCTGGTGAAGGTGAAAAAAAAGAGTTCTGGAGCCTTCTCATTCTTTTTATGTTAGTTGGGAAGAATGTGTTAGTAGAAATGTCCCCCTGAAAAGGATTGCTCTTCAATTGCCTTTATATTTGGATTATGACAAGATATAGTTGAAAAATTGCCACACTTGTGTGTTTATTTCTGTATTAACATTTCTATGTAAATTGCATGCAACTGTCAGCAAGACCGACTCAATTTTGTATCATTTTAATGATTCCAAAATGACACTGTGCACACCAAGTCTTATGTACTACATACCCCTCAAAAAAGAAGAAAATACAGCATTGGCTGGACTCATGAAGTTCATGGTTGTTCATTTTAAATTGGTATAACAGGGTAGATATTTTTTAGTCTTTTAGTCTTACCAGTCTCCACGGCCTAGAACCGAATGGTTTATGCTTGGTAATTATGTTGAAATCAATTATTTCTTATCAGCAATGCAACTTTTGTTTGACTTCTGGATGTCTTATGTGCATGAAAATGTCAGAGGCCCCCAAAACCATTTTCCCCCCTGATACCCATAAGCACTTGAAAAATATCCTGTTTAATACTATTGTGTCTTTTAAATTTTTAGGATGGGATATTTTCATTGATATCAGTGGATGATTTTTGCTCCCATTATTATATACAGTGGTGGTTCTTGTTAATAGGGCCAAGTGGACATTTTTTTAAAGGGAAAACACACAGATACCTCCTTAAGATATGTGATAGATTGTCCTATAAAGGTGTATCTAATGATGTCGCTACTTAACATTTGTTGGATGTACAACTCAAATGCAACTATATTTGTGATATGATTTGTAAAATGATACAGTGTACTGCAAATGATTGAGCTTAGTTTGCATGCCAATAAAAAATGTGAAATTTATAAATTATCAGTGCTCATTCTTTGAAGTGAGTGTAAAGGAGAATATTCTATTAGATTTACAAACCTAATTCCAGGTTTTACTTCGACCAAAGTCTAGTTTATGAAAGAGGTGTGTGTCACATGGAAATGAGCAAAGATGGCAGTTCTAGATGTAAAAAAAAACACAATGTTTTATATATTTGAATGTTTGCCCCTTAGATTGAAAATTATCTTACCAATATTTTCCATGTTCTTTTCGTTTCTGCTATTTCTTCACTATTTTGCATATTCTATAGTTTTCTTATTTCATTGTTTTTGCATTTATTTCCATTATCATTTTCGTTCATTGTTCTTTCCTTTCTGTATTTCTCCATCTTTTTTTTCTCTCTCTCCCTCTTACTCTCTCTCTCTCTATTTCTCTCTTTCTTTCTATCTCTCTCTCCCCCCTCTCTCTCTCTTACTCTCTCTCTCCCTCTCTCTCTCTCTCTCTCTCTCTCTCTTACTCTCTCTCTCTCTCTTTGTTGTAACGATTCGTTTTTATGCCTCCGCTACAAAGTAGCCGAAGGCATTATGTTTTCTGGTTGTCCGTCCGTCCGTACGTACGTCCCGTTCTCGTGATCGCGTTATCTCAAGAACCATGGATGGATTACCGCCAAACTTGAGTCATGTATGTATCTTGCAGAGCTAATGAACTGATTAGATTTTGGGGTCACGAGGTCAAAGGTCACAGGGCTCATTATGTATGCAAAAATAGCTCGTGATCGTGTTATCTCAAGAACCGATTGATGGATTACCGCCAAACTTGGGTCATGTATGTATCTTGCAGAGCTAATGAACTGATTAGATTTTGGGGTCACGAGGTCAAAGGTCACAGGGCTCATTATGTATGCAAAATAGCTTGTGATCACGTTATCTCAAGAACCGATTGATGGATTACCGCCAAACTTGGGTCATGTATGTATCTTGCAGAGCTAATGAACTGATTAGATTTGGGGTCACGAGGTCAAAGGTCACAGGGCTCATTATGTATGCTAAAATAGCTCGTGATCGCGTTATCATTAGAACCAACAGATGGATTACAATACACCTTTTCACGGTTAAGGACGCCATTTTAGAGGTCAGGGGTTTACGCGTATATAGCGCCCATGCAAATATGATGTGAGCGCACAGCGCATGCAGCGCAGGCAGTGATGTCTTCAATGTTTTCAGATGCCTGCGCTGTGCGCTCACATCATATTTGCATGGGCGCGTATCTTACGCGTAAACCACTGACCTCTAGAGGTCAGTGGGGTTAACATCTTTGTTTGTTCTTAAATTTGTTCTTAAATTAAGATGGCGCCCATGTCTGCGCATGCGCACTTTTGTAACCGTGAAAAGGTGTATCGAACTTGAATTTTAAAAATTGCTTCCATTTTGATTTGTAAAATTGCTCTATGGCGGAGGCATCATTTTCGACTGCGCGCAGTTGAAGTTCCATCTAGTTTCCTTTTGCTTTGGGCCAGGATCACTTACATTTAGGAGTAAAATAGATCACTGTGTCCACCCTCTCTTTCCTCTGCAAAACAATATGTTCAGGGGGGTGTTTCACAAAGACTAAGATCGACTTTAAGTTGGACTTAACTGTGGCAGGCCATTCATGCCACTGGTTGCTCTCACCATTGGTCTCTCAATTATGATCTTTAGATAATTTTTTTTCCTTCAATAATGAACTATAACAAAAGGTAAATTATGTAGATTTGTGACCACGATTTGTACGTCCCTTTAGAAACAAATGCCAGGAATGGTTAGAGGAACTAGTGGCATGAACGGCCTACCATATTTAAGTTCAACTTAAAGTCGATCTTAGTCTTTGTAAAACACTCCCCAACTCTATGGTAACAAATATATATGTATCAAAAGTATCGCTAACATTTTGACCGAGCAGCAATGTACAGTAATATGTTGAGTCATCATTAGAAACAAAGAAGCAGTATAAAATGTTGAGTTATCAGAAAATCAGTTTGTTCTCATATTTCAATTGAATCATTTTTTTTAAATCATAGTACAATAGTTTTCTGCAACGATGAATAGACATTTCAATGTGTCACGACAATTGGACGCAATTGAAGAAAAGTATTTTTTTTAATTCTGATGTAGTAGCATTCTCATTCAATAATGAATTTCTTTATAGTGATATTAATTTGTTTAGCAGGCGAATGTTTATCACAACAAATTCCCTATATACTGTACTAAATCAAAGAATGCTCGTATGAGTATAGGCGGATAAACATCACTGTTGATTATATCTTTATATGTTTTATCATCTTGCTTGTAATCTTGTTATAGTCAGAAGTATATTATTAAAGAATATGGTTTAAATGTAAATGCAAAAATAAAGCATAGACCAAGGGCGTAGCCAGAACAATTTATGTACATAGTTGCGATTAATTTAAACACTTAATGAGACGGGACCCTGCCTTTACGCAATTAACTGAACTATTCAGACCTGCCATTAATATGCCTCTCTTCTGCAATATCCTGTAAGTAATCGTGACACGTTAGAACCGAGTTGTAGGGGCAGTGTTTTAGAAGGCACTAGTCATAAAGTCGTGTTTCATATTAACAGATCTTATCATTACTGTCGTCGTATGACTAATTTCGCACAGTTATTGCTCTTTATATTATTCGGTCGGATTTCGCTTCAACAGAACTGACCTTTCTTTATTAATAATTATTCAAAGCGAGTTATGTACATCGAGAATGCTAAAACGTTTGGCATGTTGGTGATGCAGATGTAATTGTTTCTTGCGCTGAAAAAAGAGGATAATTTAGCATCAAGAATTAAGAATAAAATACAGAAAAGGGCATAAAAGAAGAGAAAGAATAGGCCTATCAACACTAGTTTCAGTTTTTAAATTTCTTTTTACTATGCACAGTACATTAGAATAGTTTTTTTCCCCTCTGATTTTTCAAAGTAAGATCCTGTCATGCCGAAGATCCAAGAAAGTTTTTTTGTAGCTGAATCAAACAATTTACACTTGTACATGCCACCAATAGTTTAACTGAGGAACACCAAATTCCTTCGAAATACACTGAATAATCAAATAAAACCGAGACCAAAACAAAAAAGGATTAAAAGATCGAAGAAAGGAAAAATTATACAATGTGCTTATATAGAAAGAAAGACAATCATTATAAAAAGTTTATAGGAAGATGTTTACGGATTAGTATGCTGCTACAATTATAAAATAAAACTGGAAAGGAAATAATACCCCCCAAAATAAAAATCACGAGCGAAAATGACTAGCAGCGCTCTGAAATTGAACTGAAATGAAAATTAATTCATAGTCCGCAATCACACATGATTAGTCATCATTTCAGATGATATTGGTACTTTACTTTGAGCTGGATTTTCACGGTGACGAGAGAATCTGTACACTACCCCTGTGAATCATTCATACGTCATAATAGAAAAGGTTAAACGGAATGTCACTAGATGAGCAAAATTAATTAAAGTAGGCCCATATCCTAACTTTGTTAGTTAAGTGGAAGTAAAAGTAAACAATAGCGTATATTGGCTCGTATATTGGCTGTAAGGGGGTGCTGGCATTATGGAAGCCCGGTTTTACTAGGTTGATGAAAATGTTAAAGGGCAAGTCCATTCCAAAAATAACTTACTTTCAATAGAAGCAGACAAATTAGACAAACCAATCAAAAAAAGTTTGAGCAAAATCGGATAACTAATAAGAAAGTTATGAAATTTAATTTTTAATGACATGAAAAACTTTGAAAATCAATAGACAAATTGGCAACTCACTCATGAGTCTGTGACGTCATGTCCTCACTATCCACTAATTATTTTCTTTATATTGATAATATAAATTTCCTATTTCCCCCCTAAGAATCTTATTTCTTCACACCAGCATCCAAGTCAGATTGAGAGTAATATTTTTTTGTGTGGATGCACTAATATAGAGTAATTTTTTCCAGTTAAATCATGAAAAATGTGAATTTTGATAAACTATTTATATACAAATCAATAATTATGAATATACAATATTCAGAAAATAGTATCAATTCTTCAAAGTTCATAAAAGATTTTGTGAAATGTCATGCACGCAATATGATACAAATCATATAACCTGGGCAAAGGCATGGGGAAATCAAGTTTTGGGGGATAAAAAGGGAAATTAATGGGATTAAACTATATAAAGCAATTGATAAATAGTGAGGACATGACGTCACAAAATGATAACCAAATTGGCAATTTGTGTAGTGATTTCCATTGGTCCATAGTTTTACATACTTTTTCAAAAATTCATAACTTTCTTATTAGTTATTCGATTTTGCTCAAACTTTTTTCGATCGGTTTGTCTAATTTTTCTGCTTCTATTGAAAGTAAGTTATTTTTGGAGTGGACTTGTACTTTAAAAACAGGATTATCCAAAAGGATTGTTCCTACTGTCTTCTTTCCGCGTTCCTCCCTCCCCCCCTCTCTCTCTCTCTCTCTCTCTTGCTTTCTATCCCCCTTCCTCCCCTACCTCCCTCTTTCATTGTTTTTTGCCTTAAAAAATGGACGTGCCCTGGCCTTAACCCCTGTAGCTACGCCACTGACAGTAGAATAGTGGTTACAGTGGTTTCGAAAATACGTTTGATTTCTTCATTTGAGATCCAAACTTAGTAAACCGTAAACTGATCCGAGGTGAAACAACGACCCCCAAAAAAGTCCCCTTACCCTTCAAACAAACCTGGATCCCACAGATGTGACCGATGTGGTTGGAGGAGAAAAAGAAAAGAACGTTACATTTGAGCAACAACAAAAAAAGCAAAAATCTGTTGTCATTTTCTTTGCCCTTTCTCAAGGCAATCGCCTGTTCATGTTCGTCTAGTTTCTACCCCTCTACCAACCCTCTCTCTCTCTCCCTCCCTCCCTCCCTCACTCTTCGCCATTCTCTCTTCAATCATAATTTCATCCGAATTCAATAAATTTTGGTCGAAATTAATGAACGCGAATTACTTCCAAATTCATCCAATGTATACGCCAGGGCGCAACCATTAATTATGACCACTTCTTCACGGGCACAATGGGCCATTCGACCCCCTCCTCTTATAAGCTCCTTCTCACGAGTCATCTCTTTCTTCTGATCCTCCTGAATGGATCTATACCACTCTCACTCTCTCGTAAATTTCGTAGGCCTTCTCCCTCAGCTCTGTAAATACATGTCTCTCCGTCTCTCTTCGTCATTGCCATTCTGTATGTTTTTATTCATACCTGTATAATTATTATGCGTATGTAACTTTGCTTTTATGTTAAAAGTGATGTTGTAATTCTATTATTCCAAAATTATGTCCTGAAGTATGTCAAACTTAAACGTATGTGTATTTTGCTTTCTTTCTTGAATAACTTGATAGATGTATGCCCACAGTTATACAATTTTCTCACAACTGTGCCAGGAGTGTCAATTTTGACAGACATGGCGCATTATACATGTTCACTATTATTATTATTCTAACGACCCTCCGCCTCTTGATCTTTGCAGAGGAGAGAGGGGATGGGGGGCGATCCTCTTTCTCCTCTCCACCCTCTGCCTCTGTCACTGCCCCGCCCCCTCTCTCTCTCTCTCTCCTCTCTCCCTCTCTCTCTCTCTCTCTCCCTCCTCTCTCGCCACCATTTCGTCAGCACATCGATTTATAGTTTAAACCAACGAGCGCGATCTACTTCCTAATTAACAAACCCATTCGTTCAATAAAAGACAATGCGCTGGTCCATCCAGGTTACCGGCATCGATCGACAAATGCCTAATGCGACCCCCAGTCTCCATCCCACCCCACCCTATCCCATCTTCTTTTAGCTGCCTATCATGACTCAACTACACGATCAAACAAAGGACTGCATATCGAGCTAGGTTTCACCTCTGTTTCGCCTTGGCCGCACGGTGGACGCTCAATCCTAGCCCGTCTTCATTCAGCGGTTGAAAACACGGGGATTTATCGTCGCGCCGTGCATCCTTCCGTGCAGCGACTTCAAGATGGTACGATAGTCCGCCAACGGCAGGACGCCGCGCTCGGTCCGTCGCCCAGGAAATCTCATTAGAAAGCCGAGATGAAAAATGCAAATGTTCGTCGTAGCGCGCGCGATGAGGTGTCTCCGCACTGCGCTATTTACGTTGTCGCCTCGCGTCGATCGCTCGCTAACATGCCCGCGGGGAGTATTGTATGCTTAGCCCTTGCATGCGCATTTCCATTAAATATGAAGTGACGAATTAACATCTATCAAGAGACAGTTTGCCCAACTTAGCATCTCAAATATGTCGTTTTATATCTTTAATTTGAATATTGCATTATTAGGAATGATGCATCCGAAATTCTAATTTGTATATTTGCTTGGCTTCATGCAATTATAATTTCACCGTGCGCCAGCAGATTGCCTATACTTCAATCTGGTCCTTTTCCGTACCCACCACACCCATCTCTCCTCTGCTCTCTCTCTCTCTCTCTCTCTCTCCCATGCTTATATGTGCACATCTGTTCGTACATTTTTTTGTCTTTCTTCATGTGTCTGATTATTTCGAACACAACCTTTAATCCATATCATTTAGGTATAGCCCAATTTAAAAGAAGAAGAGAACTTAACATCTGAAAGCATTCTCAGCCATTCAATAGAGACGAATCCATGCAGGTTCAGTCAAGTCTCGGGCAATGTGTTCCTTGAAGCGTCCCAAGGAGGGGGCTGCGTTTGACATGAAATGACCAGATACATCCCCAGCCTTCAGCTTCCATCGAAAACCCGAGAGACGAGTCTTAATTCCAAATGGAGAAAGTGAACACGATTGCAAAGACTTTTGAACGATTATTCAACCATCACCCATTGATATGCGCGGACATTAAAATGACGGATCCTTGAGTTGATTTGTCGAAAGTCTTTGCGATCATGTTCTGAAGAAGTTTTCTTGACTCCTCTTGTTTTGAATCTTCTTAAACTGACTAGATTAATTACTTTGGCTTCTTTATTTGCGAACTTCTGTATTCATTAGATTTTCTCGACTTCTTTCCCTGTTCCATGTTCAATTTTAGAAATCCTTTCCGAGATGCTTGAATATTCGATTACTTCTTTCATGGCGCTTACCCGTCGAAAAGATTCTCTGATCATGCGTAAGGTTAAGAAAGCTTTATATATATTAGACATGATCATATCATATGATCACAAGGAAAATAGTCATTACCATTCAATCACCACCTCCATAACTTTATGCCAATGAACATTGCATTTATCGTCACATCATTATCGTCACATCCGTCGTTATTATCATTAACATCGCCATCATCGTTATTGCCATCAATATTGACATCATCCATCATCAGCCACCATCATAATCGTCGCTATGGACATCAACATCATCAATATTATCAACATCATCATGAACGTCATCATCAGCATCATCTTCACCATCGTTATCATCAACATCATCATCATCATCATCGCCATCATCATCATTATCATCACTATCATCTATATCATCGTCATCATCACTATCATTATCAATATCATCATCATCATCATCATCTTTATCATCAATATCATCATTATCCTCATCATTATCGGCGTTGTCGTCATCTTCACCGCCATCACACCTTTGTCACTCGTAGCTTCAATTTCCTTAAGTTTCTTTGCCAACATCGTCATCATCGTCATCATCATCATCATCATCGGATACGCCTGCTTGTTACAGTACCTGCAAATCCGTTTATTGAAAGGTAAATCACAATAAAACTGTTTGTCCTTTAAGCGAGCTATACAATTTGTTTTCAAGACTTTTTTCAAGCATTTCTTGTTATGACATGAACATTTCTTGTTATAAAACGTTTTAATGTTTCATCATGTAGTTTATGCAAAAACGGCTCAGATTAAGTGTTCATTAGAAGCGTCTTTCAAATTTTCATTTTCATTTGTACATACATACGCTGTTAATTTCATTTAGAACGTCAAGACACGAGCCGCGTACGTACCCTACCAAACACTGCCAAAGGTAGACCAGTGCTTCAAAATGTCATATTTGATCATTAGTAAACATTAGGCCCGCTTGCGACCTTAGACTCGATAACATTTTCTTCAACTTCCTCATCAAAAATGTACTGACAGGACCAGTGAGACCACAGCAACGCAAATGCACTCAACCTCCTTCCCAAACTCCTCATCAGTATGTCGCCTAGCAACAATGACGTCATGCAGGCGAGGGAGCGAGTAGGCGAGTTGGTGCGGTGTGGAGATACTTCGTGATGGAGCGAATGATCAAAAGAAAAAAAGCGGAGGTGAAAAGAGTCGAGGGAAGCTCTTTTCTCAACCAAACCTTTGTCAAAAGGAAATCTTAACGATCATTTTTGAAAACATACCGAAGCTCATTCAAAAGATGATAATGACAGAAAATGATGAATTGGAAAGTAATGGGGGTGGATTGAAGTAGTTGAATGAAAGTGAGATTGCGAAGAGTGTAGGCTAGTAACGAAAGTGCATTAAGCATGCATGAAAAGACATATTTTTAAAGTCAAGACATTGAATGAAGGCATGTGAGGACATTGTCATTGATGCCCACCATTAACCGATCATCTCAGTCTGTCTCCATTGTAATGATCATCATCACCAACATCACTTTCAACATCACCGTCGATCATCATCATCACCATCACCATCGCCATAACATCACCATCAATCATCACCTCACTATCACCATCACCATAATCATCACCGTCACCATCATCACCAATCACCACCATCACCATCACATCACCATCACCATCAATCACCACCAGCATCACCATCACCATCACCACCAATCATCACCAGCATCACCATCACCATCACCACACCATCATCACCAACATCACCATCACCATCACCATCACCATCACCATCACCATCACCATCACCATCACCATCACCATCACCATCATCACCAATCATCACCATCATCATAATCATCATCACCATCACCATCACCATCACCATCACCATCACCATCACCATCATCACCATCACCATCACCATCACCATCACCATCACCATCACCATCACCATCACCATCACCATCACCATCACCATCACCATCACCATCACCATTACCATCACCATCACCATCATCATCAATCATCACCATCATCATCATCATCAATCATCACAATCATCATCACCATCATCACTACCAACATCACAGGGATCCCAAGTATAACCACCACCACCACCATCCCAATCATGAAGACGTGTCGTACGTGGTTAAATGGACAGCGTACGGGTTTCCAATTCTTGACATAGCATTAACATCCTTTAGGGAGACATCAATCTTCATTTGACACTCTCCATCCAAGCAGGGAGGTGCACCTCCCTGATCCAAGTGAATAAAATGGGTATCCCTTGGGAAGAAATTCCTTAGATGCTTGATTGCCAAAAGTCGGAGGTCATAGTTAGTGCGCTATGCCACCAGGAGAAGCGCATTCTATCATCATCATCATCATCGTTGTCGTCGTCATCATAATTATCATCATCATCATCATCACTATCATCATTATTGTCATCATCATCATCACCAACACCATCATTATCACAACACCATCATCATAAACGCCATCATTATCATCACATACTCATCTTCATTACCATCACCACCACCATGCATCATGCTCACCACCACCCATACCATCATCATCACTATCATCATCACCATCATCATCAATATCATCATCTTCTTCATCGCCGTCATCATCACCAACACCATCATCACCAACACCAACACCATGCATCACGCTCACCACAACCACCATCACCATCATCTTCTTCTTCATCAAGGCGTAGACCCCGCATCAGTGGTAATGTCGTCGCTATTCGAATGTGCCTTTACCCTTCGCAAGTTTAGCCCATTCATTCCGACTCCCTTGCCATTTCTCTCTTTCCCGACTCTGAAAGAGGCAAATAATGTATCCCAACCCATTGTATCCCAATGAACTTATTAATCACATGATATGCGAATCGATAACCATTAACGAAATGCCGTATCCAAAAATCATTTCAAAAAGGTTCTTTCTTGTGAATAAATCAATGCAGCCAATTTCATCTAGGAGGAGTGAAAGCTATTGGGAACACACATCTCGAGATGAAAGAGCCGTTATCAGCTTCGTTTATACGTAGTGCGGTAAACCGTTTCAAAAACCCGCCGCGGCAAAACTGAAAATGTACGTGTAGATGAATGGCAAATAGTGGTGTGATATAAATAGTTCTGAACAACAAAATCCCCTAGGTGTGCTCACTTACCTCTGTATTATGTGATGCAGAATTAATGTGAAATACACTATGTCTTTATTTTTCCGCTGCGGTTATTAAAGGTACTTTGCAGGCCAAAAAAATGAAAAGGTTAAATTCCAACGGCATTTGAAAGACAATACTAATTTAGAACTTCCCTTAAAAAAGGGGGCTTGAAAATGTCTTTAAGTGGGAAAATAACGACTATTAGTTGTCGAATCGACTTAGGAGCTATAGAGCCAGTAAGTAATAGTCTGATTTTTCAGACCATTGTACCGATCAGTTTAATTTCGGCCATTACAAGAAGTGGGTTATTGATGTAGACAAATGCTCATGTACCCTTTACAGCTCACTTTATGTTATTACCAAAGATGAAAAAAGCCAGTCAATCACTCAATAGTGTCTGACAGTGAAGTCTAGCAAGTAAACGGGTTTCCTTGCATAATTTGAATATTAGGACACTGCTAACGTTTAAATTTCACAGATAGGACATACACGACATATTCATAATTCCTGCAAAGTTCTACAGAATTTGATGTTGGCTGCAAAAGGGACATAGTATCTTTAATATAGGTTTACCGGAGGCATCAATGAACTCCATCTTGCATCAGCTGACGCCCTTGCGTGGCTCTCCAACCATGATTTGTCACTTTAGCTGCAAAACTTCAAACTAAATAATAAGGAGAACGCTTCACGTGTGAACACGGCCTTGGAATTCTTATAAAATCTTAGTCCCAGATGAAAACCTGACGCAGTCACGCAGAAGTAGTCAAGAATGAATCATTTGCCGAAGCATGAATCACAGTGCATTAACTATACATATTAAGATCGTAACAAAATGGCAGAAGAGTATTCGAGCGCTCATTTGCATCTTCAAGAAAGGAATGAATAGGTCGTAAGAAAAATGTCTAAGAATGGTTCTTGTTATGAGGAAGGAAACGCACTATTATTTTCCAAAGCGTATTATAGCGTTTTAAACACTTTTTTTCTTTCTTTCGAGAAATTAACATTCTGCAGAAAAGGCCTCCAAATCCCATTGCTTTATTTCCATAATATGCCTGGTATTTCAACGTACTATCTACGATACATTATGCGAACAATTGATTGAATACCACCCAGTAAATCGATAACATTTGAACAACTTCGAGTCGTTACTGAATCAAGACCTACGGTGTCATTTATTCTAAATGAAATCTTTGGAAGCTTGGAGAAAGCATGCATCTTGAATAGATTCTTTCAACAAATTTCAGAAATCGCTGGGAAGAATACTCTGAAAAGGAATTTTCTAGATAGAATAAGTAACGATGACGTAGATGCAACTCCCTAAAAGGTATTCATCGTTTAAAAAAAAATGTATCAATGGTGGGCATAGATCGCTTTTTGTCATTTTAAAACGTATTAAACTCTGACCTTGGGTATAAGTGCACTAATAAAGAAGGGAAAAATATAGAAATCAATCACTAGTAAAAAGAAATAGAATTCACTTATTTATTCGTGTTAAGTAAATAAAGAGTGATTTGAATTTGAAGAAATAACGAAAGCAGTAGGAAAACAGGTTTCAATTTGATTATATAAATTTGAGTTACTAAATATAGTCTCATTTGTAGTTATTTGCATTATGTGGTATATCAGGCATCTGATTTCAACAAATATTTCTCTCTTCTCTTTCTCTCCATTCAGTTTTCTTCCTTTCAATTTCTTCCTTATATAATGTTTTTCTATGCAACCGGTAACTAAAGATTAACATTATAAAATGAGAATGGCATAGAAAAAATTATACATTTCGATGTTTGTTCATTCGATGTTAAATATATCTCTCTCATTCTCGACATGTCTCTTCAGACACAATAATTATGTTGCTCTTTGTACGATGCCAGATTTTTTCTCAGCAGATTCTCAACAGACAAGATCTCTCTGTTCGTATGATGACAGATGTATCAAATCTCTCTGTCCATACGATATCAGCTGTGTTATCAGATTTGGCAACATATTCGATCTCTCTGTTCATTCTATATCAGACGTTTCAACAGATTTTTCAACAGACAATGTCTCTCTTTCGTTGTCAGATATCTCTCTAGACAGTTATCTCAAAATGAACATCTCTCTGTTCATACGACGTTAGATGTGTGTTGGGGTGCGCGCGTATGTGTGTGTGTTTCGCTTTCTCCTTCTCTCCCTCTGTCTCTCTCGACGGGTTTCTCTAAGGACAACATCTCAGTCTCGTGAACATTCGAGGTACTCGTCAGAATGTTAGATAAAGATTTCACTTTCCATGAAGGCCTCGTGAAGGCCTCGTGAGACCTCCTGACAGGAAGTCGGAAGGCCAACGAGCCCGAAACATGAATGCTCAGTTATAGCATAAAATTGACCTCCCAGGGAATAATAATTTTGTCGAAAAGACAACGATGCAATGCACGAGTGCCAAATTCTATTGGTTTCGTCAACACACTATGAAGCTGACATTAATGGAAATTTAAAGGTTCCTCTCAGGTTCCTCTTCACTTTCCTGTATATTCAAGCTTGTTCATAAAAAAATCCACAAAACAGTACAATTCGTCCATTGACAGGTGGGCTTTCCACAGAGATTCTACACACCTTAACTTCGCATCGCGTAACGGTAAAAGTTACTAATGCCAAAAAGTGAAATAATAATAATAGTCACATTTGTATAGCTCTTAGTACTACATTTCTAAGTGCTTTACATTGTGATATTTATTACTTTGGTCATTGCACATAATCCGAACATAGTTCAAGTTCAAGTTTATTTATTTCACATTTCACAAAAAAGAATTTACATAATTGACAAGATTAGAACATAATGAGATATACTAAAAGTAACACATTATATAATCAATTCTTTGTAAAGACGTCGTAATTAATTGTATTGAATAGTAGGTTATACAGGGTGAAATGTGGGGAACCTATTAAAAAGCTCAACTTGTAGATTATAGGTTCCCCTAAATAAAACTAATATTTGATTGAAGTGGTTGCAATGGTGAAGGACGTAACAATAATAATAGGTGGGCAAGAAGGCCTTAACATAAGATGATATACAAAGTTAAAACAAGCAAAATTAGCAATTAATTTGTTACCAACGAAGTGTCACGTAAGTCACTTTAAAATATCGAGGTAATTGAACGAGGTCATTGATCGAGGTCATTCGAGCGAGGCAGTAGACATGAACAATCATGATAATAATATACAAGATAATAATATACAATCATACCGAGGCGACAATATTCATGAAGTGTTCAATGTAGAATATCATAAGTACTTTGATTACAATGTGGGTTATATGAATTTAAAAGGGACTGTTTAAGCTTGCGCTTGAAGCAATTCAACGACGGGGATTCTATTATTTCCTTGTTCAGCGCGTTCCAAAATGTTGGTCCTGAGTGGATTGTTTTGAGTGCAAATGCAGTGCGGACGCGGAAAAGGTGAAAATGATCAATTTGTCTGGTGAGATATGAGTGGACGGCATTGTTTTTAATGAACATGGGAGTAAATACACTGGGCAAATCACCTTTGTTTAGCTGGTACATAAAGATAAATAATAGTGCACACGCTCCGCTTCCTGGGAAGTATTCCGAATAGGCATTTATTTTACAAGCATACGCATGCCAGTCCAACTAAATTAACGTCCGCATCCTAACGGGTACCTATTTGACACCTGGGTGGAGAGTGGCAAATATAGATTAATGTCTTGACAAAGATCATTATTGCCGCGGTGAGACTCGAACCGCGAACCATGTGATCCACAGTCCGGCGTCATATCCGCTAGACCACGACACCTCTACTATCAAATTGGGCACTGTTTTTTTATTTTTTTTATTTATTATTTTTTTACTGCATAGCTCCCATTATACCTGGTTTGCGTCTACATGCGCATGGCATCCTTGTCATTGTACTCGTTAGTCACGTTTTCTTCTCTCATTATGGCTCCAATCATCATTTAATTAAGGTCGGCCATACCGGAAACTGGGTGACTAATTTCACCATAATAACCACCGGTCTTTCCACGTTGATGTATCCGCTTCATTCGGCGACAAACTTCTATAGTGCACAACAGCACGTAGGCTGGTCATAATAATTGGGTGAATAGATTGTTTCACATCTTACTGCAGTGGTATTGGTTTTTGGAAGGCGTATTTGGTTTCTTCTTTTTGGAAATGGTCGTTTAAAAGTAGATTACAGGTTTTTTTTTTTAATCACACGAACGCTAATAATCATTATGTCTTACTATTAAGTTGATTCAATACTTCCGGTAAAAAGAAAGATTATTGAATACAATTTAATCAACTTCTAGAATATGTGGGCCATGAAGAAACCATGACAAGAATTATCGGATAGGCCTAGGCTACACATTATAATATAATATATACATTATATAACCTATAATGTATTTGAAAAAATGAAGGAAAAATAATCAAAATTCTTTGAAATAGAAATGCCGACATATTTTCGAATCATATATAATATAAGATGAACAGAGAGAGAGAGAGAGAGAAAGAGAGAGAGAGAGGGAGAGAGAAATAGAGGGGGTGGAGATTGTGCAAATAAATACAGATGGGAGAAATTTGTATAGTCTGTATGGCTGATGAATGACATAAAAACAACAAACAATAAACAAAAATCTTAGAAGCTCAACAAGATTAAAAAAGCACTATTTATAATGTATATGAAAATTATTAATTGAAGAAAATTTGGAACTTATACATGATCACAATCTTTGTAGGAAAATAAATATAAATTAATAAAAAGACCTTAATTAAAACGAAACTCCACTATATCAACAATACTCTTAAAGGTACTATGTCCTTTTGCAAGCCAAAAAAATGATAAGGTTAAATTCCAACGGAATTTGAAAGACAATACTACTTTAGAACTTCCCTCAAAACGAAAGGGCTTGAAAATGGCGTTGTCGAATCGACTCAAGTGATTGCAATCACCTAAGTAATAGTCTGATTTTCAGACCCTTTTACCGAATGCTCGTACGTTTTGTGCTGCACAAAGATTCAATCAGTTTAATTTTGGCCATTACAAGTAGTGGGTTATTGATGTAGACAAATGCTTATGTACCTGTTACAGCTCATTTTATGTATGCTATTACCAAAGAAAAAACAATTTCAGTCACTCACTCAATAGTGTATGACAGTGATGTCTAGAAGGTAAACAGGTTTCCTTGCATAATTTGAATACTAGGACACTGCTAATGTTTAAATTTCACATATAGGACATACATGACATATTCATAATTCCTGCAAAGTTCTACAGAATTTGATGTTGGCTACAAAAGGGACATAGTATCTTTAACGATGAGACAGAGTGAATGGATTAGCATAATTAACAAATTCCGCATATCCTTCATAGCCACGCCCAGTAAAGACATCCTACCCTGTCTAATGCTACAGCATGCAGGCATTTCTTAATATTGCCTCACCCTGCATGTCGAGGCAAAATGGTCTAGAATATAAACGATAATTATTAAGTGGAATTACTGACATATATTTATGTGTATAAATTACATTTACATATTCAAATAATTGTATAGAATCAAAATATTAAAAAATATATCTTAAAAATAAAAATGACTTCGACTACTATAGTTTCATACTCCGACTATAGTTTCATAAAACATGCCCCACTGAGAAAGAAAAGAATTCGGAAACTCGAATCTCCTTGGATGACAGAGGAAATAATTGTATTAATTCGTTCCAGAAACTGTCAAAAGGCAAGGGCTATTGTCTCAAAGAATGAAGATGATTGGAATGTATTTAGACGGCTTAGAAACCAGATTACAATGAAAATAAGAAAAGCAAAAGCAGCATTCATTACTAAAAGTGTGGTTGAAAGTACTGAAAATTCAGGAAAGGTTTGGAAATCCCTCGAGCGTCTAATGCCTGTTAAGTCTACAAATGAAATTAAGTGTATTGAAAAGGATACCGGAACTGCGTAACAAAAAAGACATAGCACATGCTTTTAACTCATTCTTTGTTGGAATTGGCCCTTCCTTGCAAGAAAAATCATCTTATGTCGATAAGCAATTTGAAGAGTATATCAGAAAATACGATTGTACATGTACCTTCGAAGATATCACAGAAGAGCAGATAGTTGAAGTGCTTAAAAATTTATCCCCTAAGAAAACGTCAGGAAGTGACAATATTCCTCTTCTTCTATTGAAACCAGTAGCTAATATCATCTCAAAACCCTTAGCGTATATTTTAATTTAACAATACAAACGGGAAAAATACCAACCCAGCTAAAATGCTCTAGAGTTATACCTGTGCACAAAAATGGACAGAGGTCAGAGATGGAAAACTATAGGCCAATCTCAATACTATCAGTAATAGCAAACATACTCGAGAAGCTTATGTTCAATCAATTATATAGTTACTTATCGTCAAATAGTATTATTGACGTGAAACAATCCGGATTTAGGCCTCTGCGCTCAACGGCGACTGCCCTTCTGAATGTCACAGAAGACTGGTTAGATAGTAAAGATAAGGGTGACATTGTTGGAATGGTGACAATTGACCTTAGAAAGGCATTCGATATGGTTGACCATGCTATCCTCCTTGATAAGCTTAAATTGATTGGACTTGACAAAAGGGCTTGTGAATGGTTCCTTAACTATCTGACTGATAGAAGACAGTACACGGTTGTAAATGGTGTAAAATCAGACGAACTGAATGTAATTTGTGGAATTCCACAGGGGGCCAATTTAGGCCCCATACTTTTTACCATCTATGTTAATGATTTATCAAACTGTATTTAAAAATGTAGTATATCGTTATACGCAGATGGTACATGCATATATTACCCTGGTAAAACAACAGAAACTATTGAAAATGTCATTAATGCTGATCTTATACGTCTTTCAAAATGGTTGAATTCAAACAAATTATTTCTCAATACTAAAAAATGTGAGGTCATGTTAACTGGATCTAGAACCAAAGTTAAAAATCGAACGATTAATATATATATATTAATGACGTAAAACTCAATCAGATACATCATTGCAAATATCTAGGTATATATATAGATCACAATCTCGATTGGGATGAATATGTTAATTTTCTGAGAAAATATATTATTAAAAAGCTGTACCTATTTAAAAGAATAAGGAACTATATTTCGCAGAATATTGCACTTATGTTTTACAAAACAATATTACAAAGTAAACTTGACTATTGTGATGTGGTTTGGAGAAATATAAAGAGAAAATCTGATAAGAAGCTTCAGCTTCGGCCCTACGGAAGAACAGTCCATGGGCTGAGGTAGGCCTCCGTGCTTAAATAAATAAATGAAATGAAATGAAATGAAATTCCGACTAGTTTCATATTCCGACTAGCTTCATCTGATATCATATGGACAGAGAAATCTTCTCTGTTGAAAACACTGTTAAGACATTTATAGGCAGTCATTTTTTTCAACTTCGCTCTGTAGTCATGATTATCGTCCAATGTGGATTATTTCTCACTCTTCATTTATATCTTTAAACAAAGTAAATATGTCTTGATATGATATTTAGATTTCATTTTCATATCATGTATCGGATATACTTAATTGGACGACCTCGAAATCCTCCAGAGACATTTTTAAAACTATAAACGTTAAGAAGTGTATATCAAGTTCTGCTTTTTTATTATTATTCAAAGATTAGGTTAAGTCCGTTATTTAAAGGTAAGTAGTTAGAATGTTCATTAACATGTATTAGAATGTCTGAAAAAACCTCTAAAAGTTTTCAGAAAATGATCAACGTCTGTAATTCAATAAAAGGACAAACAGGTGACTATCAGTGTGAGTTTCGATCAAAACCTGTATTCTTCTGTCATCATCCATAAGATTTCGCTCCTTTTGACAGTTTGGAATGACTTGTAACATTATTTTTGAAAGGTTAGAACCTCTGAATTTCCGTCAAGGAAATGATCGGTATGAAATAGCACGAACATATAAACTTCTCTTTCCGTAATCGCGATCGATAAGACCATTTTGATAGTGAATTAGGACCTCTTGTCAGTTGGGTTAAGACACTTGTATAAAGATATCTTGCCAATGATAAACTATGCAGTCGACATGGTCTATGCGATATTACGTTCAGTTTTGTACGTCTAATGACTACTTTATGACTTTGAAATTGTATTTAAAATTTAGATGTGGAGTACAATAAGATAAACCTTTTTACAGTAAATAAAACAAACGGAACTTGAGTGCATGTTATCAGACAAGTAAACCTTATAGAATCGTGACAGCTGGGAAAATCAGGTTTTCAATAAAAATTAAGTTTTGTTTAACCCGCCCTCAATCTTGAATATCCCTCAGTCAACACCGCAAAAATTACCCCACCCTTAGATACGAATAACATATTGATGTCTATAAATAACGTATATATTTTGCTGGGAGCTATATATATATATATATATATGATGTTTTTATTCACAATCGTGTGGCAATAGGGGCAATAGCCCGATAGTCGCAGAATATTAATCTGGTTTTCGCTCGATTGCACCGTGGTGTGATGGTTTTTGACCGCAAGGTTATAATAAATCTGCATCACGTGTTTATCCAACAATATTTTTCTAAATCAACCGCAACCAGTAATTTGTGAAGAAAGAAAAACATTTTGTAATACGAGGGCATACGACTCAAAACATATGGGAGGCGTGTTAAATTAAGCATTGGCGATAGCATGTAGAATATTATATGTATGTTGTTAAATTTGTTGTCGCAAAGAGTGTATTACCGTGAATAAAATGTGGCTCTATAGAACGAGCCACTGCTCATCCATTTCATTCAAATAATATTACATCTACATTATACATCAGATTGGTTGATTGGGAGTAAAGCTGAAAAATACTGATACACCGAAAAAAATGTGTATGAAATTAGGAAACGTCATAAAGAGAAATACAACATCCATACACGAGGTAGGGTGGACTGCACCCCCCCCCCCACACACACACACACCCTTCGAGAATTTTAATATTACCAGTATTAAAAAAATCCTCAGCTGGTAGCCACATGTCCCCTTTCCTTGTCTTTTTTTCAAATTCTACCCACGGCCCTGTAAGCCAGGGGTGTGGGGTATGGATGAGGAGCGGAGAGCAGGGTGCGAGGTGCTGGCATATGGACTTAATCGGAGGGTGCAGTAGGGGTGCTGTTAGCGAGTTTTGAAGTGAAAGGACACCCTAAAAATGGGTTGGCTTCTGAATTTCTTTTTCTTCTCTTTCTTCTTCTTCTTCTTCTTCTTCTTCTTCTTCTTCTTCTTCTTCTTCTTCTTCTTCTTCTTCTTCTTCTTCTTCTTCTTCTTCTTCTTCTTCTTCTTCTTCATCTTCTTCTTCTTCTTCTTCTTCTCCTTCTTCTTCTCCTTCTTCTTCTTCTTGTTTTCTTCTTTTTCTTACTTCGATACTCCGATGACGAAATTACAATAATTCGCCATTTATCATCACAAAAGAATACCATTTAGTGGCTTTTACAATGAAAGGCTTTATATTTCTCTCGGTCCCTACTCCTCCCCTCCCACCCCCAGATACTGGATATTCAATTACGAGTTTACGACAGTTCCCTCATGGAGAAATATAAAATTATCGGCCAATATCTGAAGCAGATGATGGTCGTTATAGATATATAATGCATATTAACATTACTGAATGTATGTTTCTCTGTTAATGACCATTATGGGTTACATCCAAACTAGACTAGAACCCCGGTGCGAAAAGTTTGCGATAGAACGCAAAATTTAATTCTAGAATTATCCAGGTAAAAACTGCCTTCATCTTACCCTCTTCAACAAGCCCCGAGTGAGCCTCATCGAAATGTCAATAATATGTCAATGTTAAGGTTGGCCAAGGCCCACGGTTAAAGGTACTCGTCAATATTTGTAGGTCTATGGCGAAATGTACACCCAAAGTATCCGGAACATCAGGAAAGAAACATGTGAGACATCGGTAGCGGGTGAAATATTTCTCTTAAAGTTACAGTAGACATTTTACCCCAAGTGCGTTGACGAAATTAATGATAATCTAAATTATTTATTATTATTATAAACACCCGGGTTTTTATATGCCTAGACAGAGCAAGTTGAGGGTTATTAATTGTCAAGTTGCAATTTCCAATGACATACCCATTGAAGGGTGGGGCAGGTGTATGAAACCCTTCTGTAAGAAATCCCCCGCCCCTAAACCCTAGACCCTAGTCGACATGCGGGTCTGCCCATGTACATTCTGCATCCCGTCCGGGAATGATCTCCCGCCACTATGTAAATTTCTGGATATGCCATTGATGATATGTTCTTGTGGACATATAATGTAGGTAGCAGTCAAATACAACCAATGGAAGAATCCGAATGAACGATTTTTCAATTTTCTTTACTCTTGTGTAGGGCCTATGCATTTGGCATCACCTTGAAATCTGTATTCTCAAGTAAAATCATGCATTGTACGCGTAAGGTTGTGAATAAAAAATAATGAATGAAGCAACGACGATACTTCTTTCAAAAGTTTGAGATTGAATGAAAATTTTCAAAATCGATCATATTTAAACACAAAATTCATGAAAATAGTCAATTTTTAGTCCTCCTTCTCTCATACGCCCCGAGACAGCATATATTCGGACCACAAATGGATACTTAAAGCTCCAACTTAACACACTGCATGTATATGCAGCAAGTCAGAAAGAGTCGAGGAGAGATTGAATATAGCATCCTGTGCAAGCCGATGCTAATCTGTCTCTCCCACTAATATCCCATGTTTGAAAAAAAAAAGTTATCGTATCAGGGGGGGGGGAGGTGTTTCACAAAGATCCTAAGTCGAACTTAACTCTAAGTTGGACTTAAAAATTATGGAAAGCCATTTGTAGCCTTAAAATAAAATATATTCAAAAGCGAAAATTCAAGTATTTTAGACTTTTTATAAATTCCACATCAAGAACATGAAATCTCATACAAAATATGAAAGATTTGATTCGACATTTTATGCCTTTTAAAATAACTTTTACAAAATATTTTCATAGATGCTAATGGCTTTCCATAATTGTTAAGTCCAACTTAGAGATAAGTTTAACTTAGGATCTTTGTGAAACACCCCCAGGTCTCCTCCTCCCAGTTTGTGCTAGCATCGTCCACCCCTGTTCTCTCACAGCCTCACTCGATCATGACCCCGACCGTCGTGGGACGTACGCGTGACCTTAATTTAAGTTTACTGCTAAGTCACGCTCCCTAAATTCGCAACGAAAATGGATTTGACGTAAGAGCAGTTCCCATTCCCAAGACACACGAGTATTATGAGACGCTCAACATCATGGGTTGAGGTCGATCATCATAATAGTGATCTGCAGTTCTGCATGTAGCATGCATTGCTCGAAATTTAGAATGATTCCCGAAGCAGTGTGTACAACCCTCTCCAGTTTGAATGACTCATTTTTTGCACTCTTATCTCGAGAATGAATCGTCATTAATTCCTGATCTTATGACGACGAGCCAGTGTCTATGATCAGACACTTATGAGTCCGCTAGCTTCAAGAGCATGGCGGTCCATTTTTAGACCTGGGTAATAACTGTACGAGACTTCGGCTTGCTAGACTCTTGACACATTAATTTGTAGAATTCTGTGCGAGAACAGACAGAAATGCTTTCTTTCCTCCATACAGTTTCCACACATATGTCGCATGGGGGGCGAGGCACCACAGTGCGAAAAAAAATGCGTTTTTGTGAAACCGATATTATTAGAAAATGAATGTTTGTATAAGGGCAGTTGACATTTTACATCATTGTTACAGCTCCATGTCACCGAGAAAAAAAATGATCAGAATATTTTTGGCGGCAAATGAGAGAGTATGGTTGAGTGATAGTGGTAGTGCTCCCAATATCTAAATACTGTGGGTAAAGTGCTCCCACCGCCCAAGGAATAAGAAAGTGAAACCAATACAGTTTTCATAACAGTGATGGGCAATTCAAGGTATATCTATTTTCCAACTCAGTAACACGCCCAGAAAAATATTAATATGCTCGATGTCTTTAATCGAAAAAAGTAAAGACGGTGCACCCCCTCCGAGCCAGTTTGAAGGTCCGGGGTGGTAAAGTTTTCAAAAGGTCCAACTTGTCTAAGTACCACACACCCTGGCCAGATATCTTATAACTATCTCCCTCCAGTCGGAAAAAGACCCCCTGTTTACCAATTACAGGATTTTTTTTCTTCTTCTCTTTTCCTCATACGAGGCACTTTATTACTTTATATCATTTTAACAACATTGCATATAGAGTTTGATTACAATATATATATATATATATATACACAATCAACAAACTGATATAATAAAATAGGGGAGACATAAAGAAAGTGGAAGGGAAAGATCAAGGCGTGAATATAAATGCGTTAAAGGCTCAACTAAGAAAGATTCATCTTGATATTACTTATTAATTTTTCTTGGTTTCTGTATTGCCAATTGACATAAAACATAAAATCGCTTTTGAAAGTCATCCAAATTGAATGACTATTGAAGGATTTTCTAAAATGATAAAGTATATACACCTTATAAATTGCATAATGTGCGTAAACAATACATTCATGAGCAGAGACTCCGCGTCTTTAATGTTGAAACCAATTATTATGATTTTTTCTCCCAACACAATATCTTTTTGGAACAAATTCGTTACCAGATGATGAATTTCTTGCCAAAAGACTGCGACTTGGCGACATCTAAGCAAAATGTGTATAAACGATTCTGGTTCATTACAATATGTACAAAGCATATCGGATGTAATTTTCCACTTATAAAGATTATCTTTGAAGGGTAAAACTTTATGAAGCAATTTGAAATGAAATTGTCTTACTCTGTTATCTTTGATATTTTTTAATTTAAAATCTAAAACATGCCTCCACTCGAAATTGATTGGTAGTTGCAGTAGTTCCTGCCCAAACAATGACACCGGAGGACTTTCTTTTTTGAACTCATTCAAAAGAATATAAAAGTGTTTTGCTTTCATGACTTAATTTAATCAAGTCGCAGTTTGATATCTCAAACATTCCTTCAGAAACTTCGGTTGCAATTGAATTAAAATTGGTATTTCTTATTGGTTCTGCCCATACTTTTGAAAAAGCCGTTTTTAGTTTCGAAAGCTTGAAGTTATCTAACAAAGAACTTGTACCCAAACGTTCGTAAAGAGTGTTACATGATACCCATTGACCGTTTTTAAATACATCACTGACTTTACAAATTCCGTTTACATTCCATTCTTTGAAAAATAAAACATTACAATTACAGGATACAACACTGCTAAAATTAGATTTCGGTCATATCAAAATGGCTAATTTAAAATCAAATCATAAGACAATAATACTTTTCATAGTGGGCTGTTCTCGCTCTAAATTGAATAGCCTAGCTTCCAATAATTATACGTTGTATATTATTTTGTTAACCAACGGGGTATTTTCTTTCACGATCACCAAACAGCACAGAATTCCCATATCAAATTTTACGCGCGCACTTTCTCAATACCATCATAATATTTCTATTGTTGTCACTATAGCAACAGCAACTATTGTTTGGATAAGAGGAGAGAATAGGAAATGAGTCGTGAAAATTAAACAGACGATTCGGTCCGAATTGTTTCATGTCACACAGATAGAACTATCAACCTTTCAAAAGGGGATTTTCCTTACTTTTTCCCTTCCGCCAAAATATACTTACGTTACTAATAGCTAATTCTTGAGACCATCAATTCGTCAAGCCTTAATAGGCTTTTAATGATAGTCCATCTTCATGCTTTGTTCTTCAGATGTTTGTTTTAATTCATGTAATGTATCCTGTATTTTACTTTTTAAACTGCTTTTTGTGTTTTTTAGTTTGTGTATTTATATATATTTTGTTTTAAATAGAATGAAAAAATATTGAACTAATCTTATTGTAATTATAATTAGCATAATTGAATGGGGGGGGGGGGTAATAATGTCGGATCCAGGCTAGTCCAACGGAGGTGGGGCAGATTGTTTGACAAATCCACGATCAATGGATAACACAACACTCATTTCGAATGTAACTTTTTTTATTTGAAGTGGTGTGGACGACCCCCACCCCCTCCCCAATTAATAATCAGCCAGTGGGGTCGAGTATACTCATCAGTTCTCCAAACAGAGAGGAAATAATATTTATATAGGTATACCGGCCAGGAGACAAAGTGGGGGCCTTAAATGACGTTCTACCCCGCCCCTCCTTCCAAATGGCATAACATAGAAGGAGGTATATAGAGAGAAATAAAGAGAAAGACAGGGAGAGATTAAATAAATGAAAGTCTACTTGGAAGAAGATGACACAATGCGCCGAATAAATAAATCTAGCTATGGCCGTAATAGCTTTACGGTGGACACGGGCCAAGTGCCCCCCCCCCCCTCCTCCCATTCGAATGGCGAAATAATAGAAAAGAGACGCTAAACGAGAAACACAGATGTAACGTGCAAAGATGTCAGGAAACCGTAGACCTACCGACACCCTTCCCTCACTCGATGGCCCTGTTCTCTCGCTTCAGTTTCACCTTCGCCTTGAAATATAGAATTAGATATCATCTCAATTACGAGGATTCAGAAAAATTTCGTTATGATTAAATAACAAATTTGGTAACTTTGGCATGCATAGTAAGACCGTCCCGTATATCGTATGACACTCGTGTGTTCCCTTAGTGTCGTGACTAACGTTACGCCTCTGAGTGCGACCAACCCCACACAGCCCCCCCCCCCCCCCCCCCTCGTGGCTTGATACATGCTACGCCTCTGAGTATATAGGCAGTTCACCTGGTGTTCTGTTTGCATCGAAAATGAAACATTGGTTATTGATTCTCACCCATCGAGAGAAAAAGATCTACATAGTTTGCCAAGGAAAGCACCTCTATAACAGCCTACGTGCAATCGATCATTCTTACAACGTCATTGAGAGAGACGCTTTTAACGAGAGCTTTCTTTACATTTCCGCATTGCAAGCCACTTCAGGGAAATGAGATCGAAAAATGTTAGCATGAACCAGCTCGCAAACGTAGATAAAGGAGGTTTAAATCTCGCGTCATGATTGATGGCACGACAATTGCTCTGGCGAGTTATTATTACAATTTTTAAAGGCATTTCCTTTTTTCATGGGGGTTGGGGGGGGCTGAGTGAAAACCGTAACATGTAATTGTTTCCTTTTAACCCCCAACAGAGCAGAACGCCGCGCATGATCGAGCGCGATATAGCGAGAGAAATAGTGTTGCCAATTTAGCCGCTCGCTTCTCCGGGGCAATGATTACATATTCGAATATCAGCTACCAGTAATTTCCTGGTATCAAGTCTGACCGCGGTCGCAGTCGTTTAGAATCCACCCTAAACGCAGAAAGTCAATAATTGAAACAAATAAATCAAACAAACGACAACAGACGAAATTTTCGCGAAAGTATGCTATCATGGAGTTGGTGCATGCCTACAGCGACAATCCTAACGAAACTAGCACTGTTTCATAACCCGATATATTAACGTAATCCGCTCATCCTGTTATGCGCTCTCTCAAATAAATTATTGATTATGATGATGAGATATTAGTTCGCTTAGCGCGGCGTGGAAATGATTGCAGTTCACCTCGATCTAGACAGATTCTCTCTTTTTCTCTCTCTCTCTCTCTCTCTCTCTCTCTCTCTCTCTCTCTCTCTCTACCTTTTTCTCTGCATGTCAGTCAGCCTGCGTCGATCGTCTGCGAACATAAAAAGCGCTTCTCAGAACTCAATTGCACTCTCTCGTAAGTTTCACAACAGAATTAACGATTCTCCAGGCCTCGCATTTCTCGAACATTGTGTGCGGATTTCGTAATGGATCATAATAATAATGGTTCTTCATGTACTCTTTCATCCCTTTGGTGATGTAGCTTCGACTCTATATCGTCTTATTTCTTCTTCATTTATATTGAACACGGAAAGTTCGAATGTTTCGATGCAATGGAACGGCTTTATCGATGGCATAGTTATTTGGACTAGGCCATAAATCTTCCGCGTCAAGGTTTAGCTAAAGGAAATTGTGGTATGGAGCAAACGTAAATATTGATATATATCTATCAGACATGTAACCTAATGCCGTCTTTTATATTTCATAACGAGAAAAATATGCCCCCAAAGACGTCACTTGCATTAACCTTTCTTTCATAACTCGAGTGCATCTTGTTTATAATGCTTATAGAGTGATTTCCTTCCTCTTTCTATTCACCGAAGACAAAACCGAAAATAGATTGAATTCGAAATTTGAATGTCACAGAACTTAGGTCTATTAGATTTGCATAATTATTAATCAACTGATAAATATTAAGATACACATGATTTGAGAAACAAAATTGATGAAATGTTGTAAGCATTACACATCACACATTCACACGTATCATGCTTACATGTTTCTACGCTGGCTGGACACCGTATTTTTTCGATGTTGCAAGTATCACATAATGACGTAGAACCATAGGGCTATGAGTTTGGGCGTGGGCTGCAGCCCCCCACCCAAATTTCCATTACCGATATTCGGGGATCCGTGACGCCATATTCGGGGAGCGTCTTATATATTATTTTTAATATGTCATTTCGCAAAAGTGGATTTTTTAAGGGTAAATTATGTGATAAATTCTTTTACTTATTATTATTTGTTCATTTCTTTTCTCTATTTTTCTATTAGTTCTTTTATTTTCGTCATTTGATTGGGGACATGTGTCCCCTATGTCCTGGTGGATACGCCATTGTCTGGGCCGTAAACCGATCGGGTCTTTTAACTTTCTTAGGCCTATTTCTTCTCACATTTTTTTCTTCTGGGCCCACAAATGGGGAGGGGTGTATGCCGGCCCGCCATAATTGCTGGATAAAACAAATTTCCTATGACCTTATATACAGATGATAGAAATACATATAATTAAATGGATTATTATTTAATGGACCGATCAAATAGCCCCCCCCCCCAACAAACAAAAAGTAATACCATGACAATGAATGGATTAATATATTTAAAAAACACACACATTTATTAAATGTTAGCCTTCAATCGTGATGAATTTGAATTGGAAGCAGTGGCGTTGCCAATGGGTACAGGAGACGTACCCCCCTCCCCCTACTCGTCCGGAATAGAGAGGAAGAGATAGAGATAGGCAAAGACAGAGACAGAGAGGAGGAGGGAGAGAGAGAGAGTGGGTGATGGCAACATGAATAGAAAAAATGTACGACCCTCTAACACACCCTCTATTTACTTGATAAGGTGTCATGGTCTATTGAATAGTCGCTGGAAAGTGGATCACATAGTTCGAGGTTCGAGTCCCGCCGCGGAACAATTGTCCTTTTTGCCTGAGACATCTACATTTTTCACTCTCCACCCAGGTGTAAAAGAAAGCAAAATGAGAAATTAAAAGATATGGAGAGATAAAAGGTGATTGAAAACTTAATACAATACACTCTTCCCTCATCTTCCCATTTATTCTGTCATCTTGTTCTCTCGCATGTCATCGACATTATGTCTGTTAACCCCATGCACTAGACCCCCTTAATTGCTGGACCCACATTACGCCACCAGGTGATATTATTTGTGATTCCCCTAACGGTTTCGATTTGAGATTATTCATTTAAAAAGAAAATGCAATTGACGCTTATGGACAAAGGTTGTGAATCCAGCAGGACAAAGAAGAGAACAAAATCTATTCATCAGAGGGTTTTCGTTCCACCTGACACGACTAAAGTCAGATTGACGAAAAATGATTGACGCAGATGGGACTAAAAGAGTCGGTTGCACACGAGGTGTCAATTTGTTGACGCAGGACTGCGTCAGCGACTGGCATGGTCTTTGGCACACCATGTGAGAGTGAGAGAGTGAAAGTGAAATGATCAGTGTAAACATTGCTTTGCATATGTTGAGTTATTGTTGTATCAGTCAACTGCCTTCATAAGCTTGATCAGCACAGTAATCGAATAACGCCTCGTGTACTACGGGTATTAATCAAGGCAAATTCCGAAACTTATTTTATAACACCACACACACAAAATATAACTGAATGTGGACAGCACAAAGTTAGCCGTTAGCTGAAATGGGACAATCAATAGAGGAGTAAAATTGATGGTAGGGGTGGCTTGCGAGGTATACTATAGTAACGTCTGGACGAGTAGCCTAAGGGTGACGATGTTGCTGAAATGTGTTTGTCCGAACGGTGTCCAAACACACAATATGCGCCAAAATGGTAATTTTCGTAAGCGGATCCATTGAAGACTGAGACGCATTATTTCTTGCTGTGGGCGTTTGCCTACATAATTAATTACCGTTGCGCGACGAGATAAAAACGAAATATATTCTAGGTCGGCTAGTGACATGTGTGTTTTCAACATTCAGAGAGAGAGAGAGAAAAAAAGAAAAAGAATAGGTCTCCATCAGGCTGTAGCTGGTAACGCATATAATGAATTTCTTTCAACCTCGATCGTCATCCAGTAGTATACCCCAGTTACACCAACTAGACCGACACCAGACAGACAACATTCGAACAAAAAATATTACATCACACCGAACGGCCAAGAGTCGATCGGTTTGGAGTCGGTGTGGAGTCAGTTTAAAGGTGTGACTGAGGTATTAGGGTCGTTGATCCAACTCTAGTATGAAAAAGATGAGGGGATGGGAATGTAAATTGATCATACACATATACACTGCAGATGAAACTGAGTAAAGCCCAAAGTCATTTGGGGGAGGGGTGGCCATTGTCCAAAATACATTCCATGATCGACTCACTTACGACGTCATCAATCAACCTGAAGTGGTATGATCTGGGATACGGTTTAATTTGAAATTGTCAGGCAGTTTGATTTTAAGACAATAGCGCGGACATTTTAACTCTAACTTTTAACTCGAGCTTCCTAATCTTAAAACACAATATGATCGTTATTACCAGGGGCGCTTAGTCCTGTATACCCCTCTAATTATATTGCGGAATTAACTGTGTATCCAATAACGTATCCTGGACGTTGCCCCCCTCCCTCCCCGTAATGTATTGACGCCTTAAATTCACAATAATTCATGATGAACATAATATATATACTGTAAGGGGGGACTGTCGATGAAAATCGAATCATTATGTGCTTTCGATTAAGGAGTATTGTGTCTTTGTTTGGGAAATATGAAATTCTTATCCTCAAAATGTGACTGCCTGAAAGAATTCTTTGGACTCCATCGTAATCCTCCAACTATACGCGCTGGAACTATATCCATACGGCGTCAGCCCCCACCCCCGAAAACGAGAGAATGTCGGCCTTCGCGGACACACTACAACAATACGCCTCAACAAAGGCCGGGGGAGATGCACGGACGACGAGATACGGGCGGAGGAGCTCCAGCAACCGGTCGCCCGCCCCGGCAGCGGCCCGACACCTATCTCTTGAAAGGCCATTGGCTGACAGCTGTCTTCATCGTCCGTATTCAAACAACATAAACTCTTTTTGATTTTACCCTCCAAATAGGTGCGCTATACAAACAGATTTTCCGTTTTTGGGGGCAGCTGCTTGTAGTCTCACGTCACCCTCCACTTTGGGGACCCGTCAAAACTCCGTCGCAGGCTCCAGACTGAAATGATTTCATTCGTCGCTTTATACCTCGTGCCTTGATTCTCGAGAAAATAAAATGACGATAGAGTGACGTGAAGTCCTGAACGCTCCAAGTCGACAGGCGATGTTTTCCGCAACCAACTTAACAAGAATTATACACTTTTGTTAGGTCCATCTATCAAATCTTTAAAAACCAACGCCACTAAAGCTCGAACTCGCTACTTTAAGCATCGTCATCGGGGCTATAAATGGCAACATTCTGTTTCGAGAATTAAACATGAAGGCTTCAAAAAAAAAAAAATTCCCAAACATCATAAACAAGATGTTAATGTCTTGATATAGAAATGACCTAAAGAATATGGCAGAGAAACGAAGATGAAAGATGGTAAAGAAACACATATTCGAGTGAGAAGAAAGTAAATAAGTGGGATGAGAACTTGCAGGACAAGAAATAAAACCTTAACTAAATGGGGACACCCGATACAGACGCATACTGTATGGTACGATCAAGCCAAGAAGGAAAGTGAAGAATGATGCCTTTAAGGATCCACAACCGTGAAATTTGAATATCGTAAATGTATGCCTGTGTAAATCTAATCATGTCCAGCATACCAATGAATACAATATGAAACTTGTTAATGCCGCAGGGGGTGCGAGAGATGCGTGTCATCTCTGTAGATCGAAAATAGTGGCGACACCATCAGCCTCTAAAACACAGACTTGGGCTAACTCTGTTGTACAGACAGTCTTCAAATGGTTCATACTTATTTTGTTCTTAAAACAAGCAAAAGAATAATCATGCGCAATTTCGTTACCTCGGTGAAAATTAGTTGGCACACATTTCTGTGTAAAAGGTTCGGGCAACAGTATGCCGCCAATAACAATCGCAGTATTAACTCATTCTCATCGGCATATTCCATTTTAAGCAGCATAATGATTGCAAGATTCATATATTCTCCTAAAAGCAGACAATATCTTTTCAGATGTTTCTCAACCAGTGACCATGGCAATCTGACAGTGGCAAGATCCACTTCTTGAAAGATTTTGGCTCGATATGTGTTCTTCTTGCTTCTCTGATCTTCAAAGCGCACGAAACTATGCTGACATGTTGGCATTTACAATAAAACCTTTGAACAATTGGTCTTACTAACTGAAAAAAGGCTTCGTAATATTCGTATTCTCGGTTTTTATTTCGCCAAGGTTTGACGAGTAGAGACAAATGACGCCGACGGCGGGAGCTGCGGTCTAGCCCAAAAATTGTGACGTCATCTACATCGGTCGTTCGTTCGTTCGTGCAGGCGACCAAGGGCGCTCAAGGGCAAACTAGCGGTCATCGAGGTGTCCGTTCAATTGTGGACGGAGATACACTTCACTCGTCAGATCGACCTCCCGCCATTGTTGGCAAGCGATTATCAGGGGACTTAAATGAAAAGGTAAACAAACTCGAAGTCAAACAAGATGACAGCTGACGGGGTGCCTTCTTTTATTCCGCGTTTTGACGAAATCAAAAGAGTGTTCGATGGGTAACTCAACGATTTGGGGTTATTAAGCTGATATCTATTGTCGACCGTCAGCCAATGTGTGTCAATTCGGAATTACGATTTCTCGCGAACAAAGTGTGACGTCCATTCATTGACTTTATCATTGAGTCGATACCTAAATGATTAACAATGAGTGGCAACTTATCAATTAATGCAACCGGTCATTATGACTAACATTCTAAAAATACAATGTGAACTGGTGTACTTGCATAAGGGACTACCCAATATCACACCTCAAGTCAGACACTTTATTGAATGCAAAGTTATTTGACTTTTCACTTCGCAGATGTATCAACATTTACCGAATTGATCTGCCATTGATATGTTGAGGCGCCACAAAGTATATTTCTAAATAATGTCATTGTTATTGAAAGGCAACTCCGCATTGAAAATTTCGCGCAATTTCTTAAAAGTTTAATTTTAAATCGCAATCGTTTGTGCAACAAATGTTTTCGTCACAAAGATCAGGACACAGTTTTAAGGATATTTATTCGCTGAAACGTTGGAAATTCAAAGAATTAAATTGAACGTTGAAACACACGATATGCCAAATTCTCCGAAAAGTTCCAATACCGACACCTTTTTTATTTTTGTGACTTCCACAAGCAAAATCTGTGTTTTCATTTATGTTCATGTAAAAATGAATGCTTCACCCGAAGCTTAATTGTTTTTCCATAGAGTGGGAAGATAACAGGAGTTCATACCAAAGCCAGGTAAAAAACATATTATTATTATTAAAAAAGCCTAACGCCGTCGTTTCTGATTCGTCACCAACAAATTTCCAAATAATTTAAGTCAAGAACATTATACGTATTATTGAAAGGTAAAGAGAGGTCATTTGAGTAAAACGGCAAATTAGCAAATCCTCAACGAAGACATTGACGACAGCCAATATGTTCGTACAGACCTGAATCGTCAGCCGATCACTACAACACTCGTTGGAGGACAAGGGTTACCGTTTCGGACGATCCGTTCCCTTTTTGTCCTCCCTCCAACTACGAACGGAAGTATTTTCCTTGAAAGTGTTTTACCGTACATGCAACGGGGCATGGACGCTGACAGCCTCTGTCAGAGAAAGAGAGAGAGAGAGAGAGAGAGAGGGGGAGAAAGAGAGAGAGGGGGAGACGGAAAGGGAGAGAGAGAGAGAGAGAGAGAGAGAGAGAGGGGAGAGGAGAGGGAGAGAGAGGGGAGAGGAGAGGGAGAGAGAGGGGGCGAGATGGGGAGTGAGCGAGAGGTTTGGTCGAAAGGTGAAGAGAGAGAAACATGTATACATATATATTTATATATATATAGAGAGAGAGAGAGAGAGAGAGAGGGCAAATGAGACGGAGGGAGAGGGGGAGGCGGAGCGAGAGAGAGAGAGAGAGAGAGACGGAGGGAGAGGGGGAGACTGAGGAAGAGGGTCGACATGGGGAGTGAGAGAGAGGTAACTATATATAAAGGGAGTGAAAATGAGAGGTGAGTGATGTAGAGAAAAGATTCAGTCATAAACTAAAGAGGGAAAGAGTGAGACGGAATTTGAAAATAAGAGAGTGGGAGAGAGGGGAGAGGAGAAGAGAGAGAGAAAGGAAGGGTCACAGTGGCAAAGTGAGAAAATGGCTATTGCCTCCAGTAGATGTATTACAATATAATTATTTACAACCCAGGTGTTAACTAAAAGAGAACCAAACGTAGAAACTGACGTGTCACTTTGTTGTATCGCTCCAAAGCTGAGCAAAACATCACGAAACGGCGCTGCCTTAGACGTATCAACCCACCTCAAAACCAGCTCCAAGACAATGCGCGTAGACGCCACACGCTGCGCTGTTGGTTAGGGTATGAAAGTCTCCTTAGTACATCCGTGGAGAAAGCCACAGCGACACACACACGTGCATTTTAAAGGGTTTGGTTGGTACCACGGCACGTTCGACTATACATCTACCATCCCTGCATCTACCAAGGTATTGAGCTGAAAGTCATTTATGCTCTCTGCCCCTGATAGCCACAATAGCGGCAACGCTTGGCTATGTGCCTCTCCCGCTGTTAATCTCCAAAGTTATACATTTACAATGTCACAATGTGCGTTATACCACTTGCGGAAAATCCAAAGATATGTGGCAGTCATGACAATTGTTATATATTAAGTTGAAACTATGAGCGTTAAAACATACGAAAGAATTTAGGTTAAACCTTACTCTAATGTTTTAAAACACATGAAGGACACTAATATAGAAATTGCTCACGCTGATAGAAATAGTACACATGTTATACAATTTCCAATGTTTATATTAGTGTGTATAAGTAGACCTATTAAATCTCTGCTTTTCAAACTGGTTAACAAAATGAAAAAGGATTCCTGGGAATTTCATATTTCCGACATGGGCTAAAACGAATAAAGGTGGATATTTACTTATTGGTGAGTTCCCTCGAAAAATTTTTATCACCGTGTAATTGGTGATGATTTTTGACATTGAACGTCGAAAGTTTCTGTGGTCTCCATCAGGAAATTCTCAAGCCGACAAGCGATTATCACAATATTAGTATTCTTCAGTTCTGTAGCACAGATAACATGCTATAACGTCCACATGCGCTTCAAAAGAGCTTTCGAAAGTGATACCCCGGATTTAGTTCCGGTAACCGTTCACAGCGCAAAATGCATTTCAAGGAATAAAACCGTACCAGGTACCCACTTACAATGTACACCACCCGGGTCGAGTATGGCAAATGAATGGCAACTGCGTGCTACAAAGGACTTGCGCGAGTTCACCGAGCTCTGTGTTTTAAAATACAGAAATGTGAAGTGTATTACACTTTACGTCGTCATTTAAAAAAAAATAAATAATAATAATAATAAAAAATAAAAAAAAACGGTGCGGTTTTGCCGCGTCATATCTGAACGAACGTGTGACTGTAATGTGAAAAAACACGCGTGATTTCTGATTATTCAGACCATTTCTGTTCAGGAGACGGATGCATACAGGAAACAAAGTAAGGATCCCCCCTGCCAGTGGCGTCGCGTTAGTTACCCTTTGAATGGGAAACGATTTTTTTTGGGGAGGGGACAGGTCTTAGCGGAAAATGAAACGCGAATTTGCAACTGATTAGGCGAGGGATGCGGGATGTGGTCTAGGCTTCTTCTTTTATCTTCATTTTCCCCTTCCATTTTCCTATTTTATCGCTTTACCTTTCTTTTTATTAACCACTCGGTTAGGGGGCGGCACGTGCCCCCATGCCCTCTGTAGCTACGCCACTGCCCCCTGCGTATAATTTAGCGCACAAATAATCTTACGTGGGCAACGGTTGTCTTTAAAATATAATTGTAAATGTCAAAGACCATCGTTTGATATTTTAATGTGTCAGTTCTTACGAATTGTCCAATTTCTATTTATTAGAGACGCCGCTAGACCAAGTTGGGGGAGGGGGTGCCAGACCATTTGCCGACGGTGGAAAGCCCAGAATGTTGTCTTTTATATTGGAGGTGTCAATTTATGCTTCCTTTTGAGGTAAGACGTTCTGTTTGCAAACAAGCTTTACAAACGAAATGTGTATGTACATGTACACGTCTTGATGCTGATAATATTTCATAATTGGATGTGTGCTCTTGCCCTACACAGGAATACAAAAATAGATTGAAGGAAATTGAGAAAGTCGGAAACATATTTCGGGAGCCATGTTTGGGCTCTGCGGGGATACCAAATGATGCTTCTAGTGTTTGATGGCGCACATGCAGTGTCATAATTATTCTGTAAACAGTGACGTTTTTTTTTTGGGGGGGGGAATGCTTCTATCCATGAAATCTACTCCTTCCCTGATCATGATGCAACATGCATTTTTAGTATAAGCCCACAAGTGTGTCATTCTTGGCGTGGCGTAGTATTTTAGAATGTTCATTTAAACACAAGGCAGTGGAGTTTCGGATGGTTGTAAGATAGTGGGCGGCATCGTCAATCCATTTATTGGATCCGTGATGGAGAAGGAGGGGGGGGGGAGGGGGGAACACAACATTTGGAGACATATGTGGAGTTAAATTCGACTTGGACTGGACTTTTGGTCTTAGTCTGGTTTAATCAAACTCTCATTTTACTTAGACTGGAGTTTTAAGTAAAACCCGACTTCATAATACAGGCCATGCATACATTCCATTATTATTAAGAGTGTACTACTGAAAGTTTCTGAAACTATTTGGCGTGACCCTTTCCCACTGTCCCCTTGGAATACACCCCCTTGTAGTGTATATAATGTACATTTTTGCGACAGTGTGGATAAGCTTTAATATATTGTACCGACCGCTCTTTTATTAATTGGTGCCGGATATTGAACATTAGGCAATGGGCGGATATTGGGCCATATTCGAGATTGGCGGTTTGTAAGATGGCCGGAACGATGTTTTGGAGCGGAAGTGACGTGTAAAATGTAACAGCACTGAAATTCGGAGGTAGTGGACAAAACGGAGTGTTGCAGACTACCCCCTTTCAACCTATTGATCGTATATTCATGAAGAGCAAAAAGTTGACTTAGTGTGAAATAGTGATTTCTAAAACGAAAAAATAACAACCATGACAACTATACCCTAACACTTTTTTTTACAATGTTAGCCACTCATTTCCCTATGTAGGCACATATTTGTTGACATATAGTTTGTTTATCACCAAAAAGAAAAAAAGTGGTCTTCTCTCATAACAAGGCATATAAATGTACGTCGTTCATAAAATAGAGGTCTACCAATTGAATAAGATACATATCACACCTAAAATCAAAATGTTGTCCAAAAAAAGTTCCGTTTATTTTGTGACAATGAATATCTGAGATCCGTGGATACCGAATATAGTTAAGATAACTTGAATTATTACCTCTCCCACCTCTCCTCCTCCCCGGTTTTAGTTTCAGTTACATGGATGATTTCAGTTCCTCTACCAAATCCCTCAGAGTGTCAGGCATGACTTCCAACCGAAAATATTTCTTTCTCAATGAACTAACATGAGTTCTTTAATCAGGGAACCTTTTATTCGAAATTACTTTGGACAAGATAAGAGTAGAATCTCGTCGATAAATGGATTGGTTTTTACGATAAAATGGGGGTGGGGTGGCGAAAAGTAACTGAAAGGCGATTTTAGTTATCGTAACGAGGCACACTTTTAAACATTTATCACTGTCGTTTGTGCCATTTCCAAACTTAGTCGAAGATTTCATTAACGTTCAATGACCTCATGCTTCCTGTATCTTCTAAATTCGACGTATTGGTTTTTGTAAACTCCTGGATTTTCTGACCGTTGGAGAATATCTTACACCTCTTATCTCATTGGGCCCAATTGAACTTATTATCAAATTTATATCAAAGCGGAAACGCACTATAGTTGAAGCAAAACATTCCTGTGAACAATGGCCTCTAGATAATGCAGAAACATTATATGACCTAAACATACATAAGAGAAAAGCGGAAACAGGTCGGAGATAAATGACGGTGACAAAACCTTGAAGGTCAAACTATTCTCTAACTTCAAAGCCATCCATTCTCAGTCTTCAGGGACCAAACAACACCAACCCGTTTAAACATTTAAACATCCATTCATTGAAGTCATCATGCTTAACGAGAATAATGGAGTTCAATGGCAAATATTTATTCTTTATGGGTGCAGTTCATTTTTTTCGGTCAAACTTCGTCATCTTACGATAAGCCAACTTCGCGACGCCGGAGCAATGATTCGGCATCGCGAGCGGTGAGCGCTTTCGTCAACATTCGAAACAAATGCTTCCCAATCAGGGCCCTGCTCTTTCATGAGTACCCCTTCCCTGGAAAAAAAAGGGGGAGTAAAATAGACGGGCTCGACCTCCGCTGGACTTAGAGTGAGAATTTTTGAAACTCGACAAGCCGCAACGCTTCATCCACAATGGCCGAGCCAGTTGAGCGCCGAACTTATACTGGCGGAGTGCGTTGTGGCACGCGCTCACATCCCCGCACCTTGCTAACAAAGCCGTTCTTACAAACGGCAACTCCGTGTACAGAAGAAAGAGGCCGAGCGCCATACTTAGCCAAGTGAGCAACCATCGTCAAACCGGCGTGTCTCGATACCAGATTTCCGTTCTATAATTCAGAAAATTATCAAATTTTCGACAAAATTTTCGCATGAGAAGAAGCAGAATTTCTGATAGCTAGTACTGGTGGGAGTATTGAGTATTGAAGGTGAGTTATGTGAGGATTTTTTCTATGTTTTTTAACGTGTTGTCGACTCGTTTCGAGGCGGCTGGCTATTGACGCACTGCGTCATGGCACGTATCGAAATTTGTGTGTCGAATGTTGTCAAAACGATGGCGAACATGACAGATGTTGCAGCTAAATTTGCATACGAGCTCGATGATTGCTAATTCATCAACACCAGTATGTTTTCTTAAGGATGTTTGTCCCGGCTTTGGTCGGTCTTCTGTTACTCTGGGTGCTCGCTTTGAGTGATATTAAGCCATATTTCTTTCGTCTGCCGAGTGCTTCCGCCGACTTTTTCCACACGGGCAAACAATGCGTGCAGTTCTAATGAGTGAGCATAGCGTCCATTTTGCGTGTGTGCCTCAAGTCATAAACCGGCTGTGGTGCATGGGCGTGTGTACTAGCTGACTGTAATCTCCAGACTCCTGTCTCATTTGGCGACTATTGCTCAAATGAGTGAATGTGGTGTCTGGTATTTGTTTTGTTATTGTTCATCACATACTGAGTTTACATGTGTTTACATGTAGGGGCGATGTTTGGTAGACTTTTTGTTATGGTTCTCCAAGACTTAAAACTCTTATCTGGTAGGTTGCAGAATGGATGCAGGCGGGTGCAGTCAGCTATGAACATTCGTTGATTCCCAATCCCAGCTAGATGAAACAGACATTACATGTATATAGATCTATCTGTTGCTGTTTGGGGGAAGGTTAATATTTTATGTACCCATCCTAATGATTAGAAAAGCAAATTGGCAATCCAGAAAAAAATTATTACTTTTATCAAGTGTTATTTGCCCAGATCCAGATAAACAGGAATTGAGCATACTTGTGTCACTGTGCATTTCTCAGAAATATTTCAGAACAGGGTCTATGTATTTTTAAGTGACAATTTCTTTTTAAAATATTTTTCTGTAAGAGTTTTGTGCATTCCACTTTGATTATATGATACATATAATTTGATGGCAATTGAAGTTTCTTGGGAGTGTGAGGTGATGCTGATGTTGGTGCTGATATGACTTTTGCAAAGTTTTCCTATATTTTATCACCATTTTCCCCCTGCTTTGTATCTTGTTTTAATCATTGTTATAATATATACATGTAGTCTAGGACATGATGGGTTTTGAACACCATCATGCTATGCCATAGTTGTATTGTTGAAGAACCTGTAACTTGCATTATAAATATTGTTACAACTAGGGCCAAATAAAAAAATGAAGTGTTTCTCGTCCTTGTCCGCCTCCTTTTTGGCCACCGTCTTCTTTTTGGCCACCATCTCCTTTTTTTTTTTTTTTTTTTTTTTTACTATTTACTAATAATTAAAAAATAAAAAATAAAAATAAACCAAAATGAGTAACAAAAAAAGGCCTGTGATATATATTTTGTTTAAATAGCTTCTAAAGTGATATAAATCATTTGTTTTATCATACATTACATCAGTATACTCGCATATAGCACAATATCTGTTAATAAATAGGCTTGGCCAGCTATAATTAGCATGGCAGCCATCTTGGAAAAAATTGCAAAATAGTAAATACTAATGCCCTGCCTCGTCCTTTTTTTAACAGTCCGGACGAGAAACATGTTATTTTTGTTATTTGGCCTAGTACTTTCAGTTTAACAAATAATCGCTCACCTACTAGCTATCAATATTCTTTGGGATTTTACACTTCTCACCACGTACATGTATGAGTAGACTTTTATTGAAAATAATCATTGAATTAAATTTCCCGAAAAACTTTCTGCTGTTAATCACTTTTACTAGAAAAACTTCAGTCATCTTATCACTTGAAAGTCTTATCTTATGTTGAATGAAATGATTTCTAAGCTTTCTGGAATCTAATCTTGCTCTGAGCTTTTCAAGGAAAAGGAGGAGAAAGTGGTTTCATACTCAGTTTCAGAATATTTAACATTTTCTGTCAATGTGGCTGACACACATGTCATGTTTAAAGTCTATTTTGTTGTGCGATTTGTAAACTGTATCTCATTAGCTGCATTTACACTGCAACCAAAAATCTTCAGTTTTTCTCACATTGTGGTGTTTCGCTGCAACTACCAGGAAACACAACAAAAGATTGAAATAAAAAACCCAATTCTGGAGTGTCGTTTTTTTAAATGCCCGCCAAAGTTTCACCAATTGTTTGCAGTGTAGAAGCAAACTTCAGTTTTTCGTCACGTGACTATCCTTGCTTCTGCCGGGCACCAAGGAGTCTTGCATGCACATTACTCGCCCCCAAAACGGTATGAGCAAACTTCGACCAATGTCATGGGTTTTTCCAGTAGCGTAAATGGTAGTCCAAAAATCAATGATTTTTCAAAATGGGATGATGGCAACTTTTCTATCTCAGCATCAGACAGTCAGTATGTTCGACCAGCAGGAATGAGACCTTCTTTGACTTGAGAAGAGATATTTTAAAAGGAAGTAAACGGGCAAGTCTCTGCTATTTCAAATTGTTTTAATCTACATGTACATACACATGGTTTTTCTTGGTTCCTGACCCAGTTACGCCATATCATCTCATGATTTTGATACTAATAGAAAGATTAACATTAAGTTGTTTTACAGATGATAATTTTGTGTTGAGGCAAATGTGATTTAATGATGAAAATTGGTACTGAAGTGCAAAGAAACTCTCTTTTTGCCAATATCCAAATCTAAATATACATTCCAAACACATTGTTGACATGATTTACATGCTTTGGCAAAGAAACTTCAAAATCTCATCTTTATAACGAGACCAAAATGAGCGATTATAAGAATCAAAATCAAAGATCGGATCAACCCCATAAATCGCTCATTACGTATGCACACACCAAATTTTTATGAATAAATATGAATAATTGATGCAATTAGTAGGTGCTGAGGATTGCCTAAAAAAAAAAATGTTGTATTGCCCTTAAGGTGCCAAAACCTGGGTTGGTCGGTCGGTCAGATTTTTAATTTTTTTTTCTCACTTTCTTTTCCCCCTCAAAACAGCGACCGTCGCCCCCAAAACCCCAAACTCGCTGGTTTCTAGCTGGTACAGTGCATGGTAAATACACATACACGAGGCCGGGGTCTTCTTGTTTACGCTGGCAGGATTTTGAAACTAGGGCAGAAGACAACATTTTAAACAAATAAAATACATATTTTTTTATTCATTAAACATTTTTTTCTTTAAAAAAACATTTAAAAAAAACTTTATTAAAAAGCCGACCGTAGATTTTAAGATTTTTGGGTCGGTCGCAAAGGACAATACAACATCTTTTTTTTTTAGCGCCGAATGTTAGATTAAAGTTTCTTCACTGAAGGTCATTAAAGTAATATTGGCACAAGTGTTATTTGGTAGCACAGATCATTAAAAGTTTAAAACTAAATTTAATACCAAATGTCATGTGTTCATGGTCAACCAAAATCGATATAACTAGGTTACATTATGGAGGAAATTAGAATGAAGTTTTAAAAATTCCTTTCACTAAAAAAGTAAATGGCATTTCCAAATTCTTTGCACCTTCTTCACAATGTTAATTTAGAAAAAAATGTACTGGGTCTAAAGTAGTGCTGTAAGTCAGGCGCCATGTTCGGGTTCGGTTCGGTTCGGCAGAGTTCGGCAATTTTTTACACGAACTTGGTTCGGTTTGGGGTTCGGTAATATAATAGCAAGCAGCGTTATAACTTATAGCTAGCCTACAGTGGTCGGCACTGGGCGGCCGGGCCAGGCGGGCCGACTAGCATGGAGGACTTCTGCCCACCACTCCTGATGAAAAATACTGCTTCCGATCGGCACGAATTTCACATAAAAAAACTGCTCGTAACTATTTGAGAAGAAAAGTAGTACTTACATTCATATTTCCATCTTCAATGGTGTTTAATTTTCAATTTTACAAGAATGATGTTTTCAATTTGACAATAAATGATATTTTTTAAAGATTTGCCGAGACGGTTGTTGTCTAATGTTACGAGTCATGGAAGCTGCCATATTGAATCGACCGATGTATACGTTATAATACACAGAGATAGCAGCCCAGGCTCGTTCGATTACTGTTCTTTTAAATGTTTATTTTTAATAGGGTAAATAAAAAAAGTTTGTAATTTTCCAGAATAAATAAATTAAAATACTATAATATATATTTATTTCATTATTTATATTGTAAAATTTGTCCGATATTGTTACAATTAAAATATTAAATTTTTTATTGATTGGGTTTGAGCAGAACTTGTTTTGATCAGTGCCTAGTACGCACGTGTATACTTGTTTATAGCTTGCGATCGCGACGTTGCAGAGGTCAGGATTTGGGATTTAAATGGCGTCAGTGAAGTCGCGCCCACCACTGGAGAGGCATAAATCACAAAGATGGAAAATCAGAAAAAAGTAAATATAGAATGAGCGATCATGTCATGAACATTAGGTACAAAATGACAAGTTAATTAGCTTGTGAAAACGTTTACATTTTTCTGCCGAACATCCGAACCAGGTCTTTGCGTTCGGTTCGGTTCGGCTCGGTTCGGCTCGGTTCGGAAGTGCCATGTTCGGCGAACTTCCATTCGGTTCGGCGGTTCGGCTACAGCACTAGTCTAAAGTCAAGGTCATCATCAAGATGCCAGACAGCTGCAGCAGCTCGTCAATATCGAGTTCTATAGCGAATACTGTAGCGCTCTGTAATGTGTCCGTCCATAAATTTCATTAGGCTATACGAGGTAAAGAAACTAAACTACTGTAAAAGTAGAAATATTTGCGGTACATTAATTTTCGCGGATTTCGCGCTAAGATCGTCTAGCGGGAATTTTAGAACTCGCGAAAATATAAGCATGACTTCCTAAGCGTGTTTTGAACGGGCTGAATTGCGTGCAACGCGAATTTAAGAACCCGCGAATCTGTTCCAGATGAAATTTGTAAAGAGACTTGTGGGTAAACCTTTAAAAAAACTTGTACAAAGACCATTTTGAGAGAAATCATGTATGTAATGTTACTTTTATTGGTTTAGGTACATGTATCTTGAGGTCTCATACATGTTCTTTATATTTCTGAGAGCCCCAATATGTTGAATATTATTATCTCTCCTGATATAATTTTTCACCATTCAGTCACTTCGGTTTTTAAGAAAAAAAAAGGTTTTAATGGTAACCTTTTAATAAGGGGAAAACAAAACCATGATGCTTGACTGTGGACACATGTTCTTTACATTGTGCAATGCAATACATGGATTATTACACGTAACATCTGCTCATGGGTCATGTACACTGTAGAAAGCAACGTAAACATGAACATGAAAGGGCTGAATCCGCTGATGCGTGACCACAGTCACCACACACATTACTGTTACAGCAGATTATCATGATGAATTGATCATTCTCTTGTGCATTGAAATTGTGTCATCTCTTACATGCGTTGGATTCCACAACGTACAGTTCAAGCTTTGGGCAAACAATAAAATAATCTAGTTCTTTGTGTCATATCATGAACCAATAGCTTGTCTTTTCTTCACATATGAAAACAATATCTGCATGGGAAAAAGGCATGACTTTTTTTCTTCTTCTTGGAAGAATGTGTGCTTTGAAAAATGAAACTACATGTACATTGACAGAACATGTGGGTTATTCATATTATGCTAGGCTGGCTACGGCAAGCAAGCTGCACAAGATGCTATGCAATGCTGGCAGCTTGTACGTACGTTTATACGTACACATGCACAGACGGGCCTACGGTATACTTGAACGCTACATCGACGATATATCCACTCGCTATTTGGAAGTTATAAAATTGATCTATAGTCTAGAGATCTCCTAAATCTCCACCGTCGTTGTCGAAATGTCCGAGGTACTTCCTTCTTCTATCTCCTCAAAACTCAAATCAAGTATGTTTTTCGTCCATATCGATAATTCCAGGGTATTTTGATGAAGGTAAACAACCTTGGGTATAAATGAGAGTCAATGCAATACATGTGAATTGCATTCATTTTGTGACGGCACTGAAAAATCAGCTGAACTACGATGTTTTCGGGGTCTTGAGTGGGTTGATTTTTTGTCAAGTTTAATCAACTTTTATAATTTTCGCTGGAATTGACAAGTTACACAAATGTAATAATTTTAATCAGTGTAATTTTTCAATTGCAATGATACCAAATTCAGTCAAGTTTAAAATCAATGAGCCTTCTCTTTAACAAGTCCCTTTAAGATACATATATATATTAAGTTATTAACATAAGTTGTGTTTATACATTCATCATGTCAAATGCATGTAAGGGAAGTCAAATTTGAAGAGCAAAGCTCCCTTGCAGAATAATGATAAGAATCATTTCATGAAGATAAATGATATTAACATGTACATTAATTTTTTATTTTTTTTTATTATTCCCTTCTGCAGAATGGCTAGCAAGATGGTAGAACCACCAGGATCCAAAGAGAATGGCCTGGACAGTAGTCAGCTTCTACCTCCAATGCACACTTCCAGGAGGGGTCTTCAACAAGTCCTGGATCTCTTCCGAAATGCCACACCAAGCCTCAAGCAGCTCTTACTCCAGGAGGCAGATATCATTTATGAGTGCAGGGTATGCAAGGGCCTCTTCCGTGGTCTCGTCAACTTCATTGAGCACAAGAGATCCTACTGTAAGTTGCTCTCTGGAATAGACCAACACTGTGCGACAAAGACCCTGGGTCTGAACATGAGGGATCTGTTCCCCAACGAAGATGCAGCAGCCCCGCAGGTAGAACCCCAACCGCCTACTGGCTCACCTGTAAACGAGAGGGGAGTGCCGAAGAGGAACTTAGTGACACCGGTCATCAATGATCAGTCCTCTGAGGTCGGTAACGCTAATGCTTACCTGATACTTCGACCTATCCCAAGTACCACTGAAGCCATTGAACAGCAGGTGGTAAGGTCTGATCACATCATCCATCATGATGAGCTGGAAAAAATGAGTGTATTTGCTCCAAAGCCAGAGGGAGGCGACACTGCGAAGATAGTTGGTGAGATAGCCATTCGTCAGGCAACGAAGAACGCCAAAACAATTCGAGTCGAAAAACGGGAAACTCTTCATAGTCTTGTGAAGGGCTTTGGTGGCAAAGCCTGTACTAGGAGAGAACTGTTTGAAGGAGAGGACTGTTCTAAAGAGCCAAAGGCTCCTGTTGAGAAGGATTCCGATGGAGGTAGGAAAAGTGGAACTCCCAAGAAGGTTATAGGACTGGCTGTACATCAGGGCAACCCACTGCAAGAGCCAAAAGAAAAGAATCTACCGGGTACTGTAGCATGCCAACCAACCGAGTGTCAGATTTGTAAGAAGAAATGCAAGAACTGGACTGCATTAGCTTGGCACATGAGGATCCATAAGAGACCAATATTCAAGTGCTCTCTTTGTCGTTACAGCTCAGTGTCGGTGTACAACTTACGTAGACATATGCAAACGATGCACCATCTGCCAACAACTAGGGTTGATGAACTCCTCAGTAGAAAAGTGGAACAGCAGAAGATCCTGCATGAGGGTCGTGAGAAGGAGGCCATGAAACAAGGTGAGGGTAGCTCTTTGCCAACCTGTGATGTTTGCTTCAAGACCTTTGCCAATCGACGCAATGTGCTCCGCCACAAGGAGATCCACCGTCGCGAGCAGCTCAGCTCTGATCTCAATCGCGGTAGCGTGCCACAGACGCCTTCGCGAGAGGAGATTGCTAGAAATAAGGTCATGCAGATCATGGATGAAAAGAAGCTGAAGTGCCGACGCTGTCAGAAGCAGCTGTCAACCATGAGGAGGCTGCAACAGCATTGCTGCAATCACTTTGGATTCAATCGCTACAGGTGCATGCTCTGTCCTTACGAAAATAATGACTACACTCAGATGAGGAGGCACATGATGGGAAAACATGGAAGGCAATTCCGCACTATCCATCAGATCTCTGAAGCAATCCGGAATATGAAGATTGGAATTTGGGTGAACCTTGTTCAGAATGGAAATGGTTCCAACAATGATGAAGTTATTGGCCCCAGTTCCAGAAAATCCAAAGACTTGAATGACTCTAAAATGACTGCTGTGAAAGGCAAACGTGATAATGTTATGACACCAAAGATATTGGAGATTGAGGACACATCAGATCTCAATGGAAATGATGTAGAAATGGAAGATAATGCATTAGGAATGGAAGATCAAGATGAAATCGAAGATGAGGAAAATGATGAAGACAATGAGGAAGAGGATGAAGAAGAAGAAGAAGATGAAGATGAAGATGAAGATGAGGACGGGGAGGAGGAGGAGGAAGAAGAGGAAGAAGAAGAAGAAGAGGACGAAGAGGACGAAGAAGAGGAGGAGGATGATGTTGAAAATGAAAAACAAAAGGTAGCCAGCAATAGAGAGTCTGTCAAAAATGAAGGAAGATCTGTGAAATCTCAATCAAACAAAGAGAACAAAGTTGTCCCAAAGACTCCCTCAAAACAGTCCGTAGTCAACAGTACTGCCACCAAGGATATCCTGTTGACCCCTCCGAGTAGCAATGGAGCCCGCAAGAGCCCCGAACCCACTCCAAGCAGGGACATGCCTATCAGACAAGCCAGGTTGAACCACCAAAGTGTGTCTCCTCGTAACCAAGCAGAGAAGACCCAAGGAGAGAAGCCGAGTGCTGAGAAGACCCAGCAGGTCAAACGTGACCTGACCAAGACATCTGGCGAAAAGTCAAAAGGAAGCAAAGGGGAGATGGATGAGGAGGATAAGAACACTCTGGAACTGTTGATGGACAAGCGATTGGTGCGATGCCTCAATTGCAACAAGCGGTATCAGTACCTCAGCTCCTTGCAACGACATGTCCGCATTCATCTTCTGCGCAACGAGACAGACATGCCACATTCGACTGCGACAAAGGACCCGGCAGACACCTCCAAGAAACATCGTGCCATCGAGTCTCTCATCAACACCAATCTCTTGAAGTGCTTGAAGTGTCGGAAGCGCTTTGAAAGCATGTGTTCCCTGAAGCGCCATGTTGCAAGGCATCTAGGCTACAGTAGCTTCAAGTGCAAGTACTGTGGGTATTTGTCACGGAACTACACCTGGTTCAAGCAGCATCTTAAAATGAAGCATGCTGATCGAATCACTGACATGAATCAGATGGGTAACCTGATTGGTAGTATGAAGACCAAGAAGTGAACGAAATATATCTGAACTCTTTATTGTAGTGTCAGCTTGTAAGATTTTGCACTGCATTTGGTGTGTGCAATTCACCATTTCCTTTTATTATGGCATCACAGTTTTCTTAGGTGTTTTATTTCATTTCATTTCTTACCATTGAGGATACCCTCTGAAAGTTAATCATGTATGGCAAGTGTGGACATTCAAGATTGTTGATATCGATAGGAAATGGCTTTTCTGTCTAGTGTGTAATGAGGGAGATCTCCTTTTGACCTGAAGTTCCTACAGCTGTTGATCATCAGAAACTTGATTCTTATTCCAAGGTACACTTGCAGGTGAAATATCAGAATTTGTGTCCATGAAGGAATTTTACTCTAATAGAGTTTGTTTGATTTGAAAACATTCTATAGAAATCAGGAACAACGATTATAGTCCCATCTATAAAGGTCTATGTGAGTCCTGATACAAAAACGGGAACATCAAAGTGAAAGAATTAAGTTAAGATATCTAGAGATTATGACAAATATATGTATGCATTTTTTTTCTTGGGGAGATTGACAGAATTGTCTGTAATTTTCGTTTTGTAACAAAACATTGAACATTTAGACATCTGTAGAGCTCATGATAAACCTGGAAAACATGTGGATGAATGTGCAGTGAAAAAAAGGACATTAAATGGTACATTTTCCACATTTTGTGTGTGTAATGCAGTATGATATGAAATTATTGATATGCACATGTTTGGATTTAATGTTATCAATACGGTGTCTTGATATTTTTTATTTTGTTCAATTTGGTTCTGTGCAGCTGGTTACCCAAACCAGATAGCTTATATTTCTTAAGAGAATACACACTCTACACTTCCGTAGTATGCCAGACATTTAAGGGTTTGATTGTGTGAAGAAGGTGACTCAAAGACTTATGGATCATGTTTACTACTCACATGTTGCATGCTTAAGAAGAGTTGGCTAAGCCCTCTCTAATTAACCTCTGTCCAAACATACATGAATTTGTGTAGACCTGCAATGTGTTTTTGTAAGTTGTGATATTCGTCTAAATTTTCAGCATGGATGAACCAGATGAGATTTGATGTAGCACCAGCATGTACTAGTATACAAGTTGAAAATCAGCAGCTAATGCCGACATATATGATGGTAGAGGAGGTTTTGGACTGTTCTGTACATTTGACGATGAAAAGTTAAGAACGGCCAGTATTCAATTAATTACTAGAATTATATAAGTAGTTTAAGTAAAATAGCTCAAGACTTATTCAGACCACATTTAAGTACTCTATCTTAGTACATGCGAGCCAACTCAAAGCCAAAATACTTACTGATTGCCATTGTGATGTCACAAAGCCAATCCAAAATAATTCGAAACAAACATGTTACATGAAAACCATGCATGTGCCTGCCAATCAAGACCTACAGAATAATTGGCTTAAACTTAGTAGGGAGCCGTCTTAAACTTGAAATACTTAGTCAAAAGCTTTAACCAAATACAGAAGCTGGCTAAGTATTTTATATAAGCTAAAAACTGAGTACAATGCTCATAGTCTGACATGAGTAGTGAATTGAATAATGGCCCTGTATGGAGAAAAACAATTAAGTTGACTATCTCAGAATGGAACTAGTTTTGAATGGCATACCATTTTTTCTTCTGATAAAGATAGAAAGAATGAAAGAAAGAGAGGAAGAGGATAGCAATTGAAGCTGAAGACCCTACAACAATGTGCTGTGTTTTGTTGCAGAGTTCCTCTTTTGGTTCATCCAGCTTTATTATTTGGGAGGCACAACACAGGTACCGGTATACTCGGCCCCAAATTGCTAATACAATTGAAGATGCAAAATCAAGCATCCCAAAATTTCAATGACTTTGTGATTCATGGAGAAAGTCTGTTTTTTAAATTGATTACTAGTTACTACAAATTTGAATACATGTACATTGTGTAGGTACCAGGGGGAGGGGGCTTTTGCAAATGTTCACTTAATACCGGTATTAAAGCGAAGCATCGACATCACATTGTATGTGAAACAACTTTTCTATAACTTTGCTGCATTATCACAATTTGTGTCATATTTGACAATTAAAATGATGATATGAATTGATAAAACAACTGTTTAAAATTTATAATTGAATTGTAGACTAATGATTCATGACTTGCTTTACTACACCCCACATGACATGGCTCTTCATTGTATGGTAAAAGCAATGTTCATTCACACTGAGCATTTTATAGTTCACCTAATGGGGCCATATTTTGTAAATAATTTGCAATTTTTGCCTTCTTTTCGTATGTTGTTCTTGCCAAGAATAGGTAAAACCCTGATGCTAAGTTTATTTTTTATACAAATGTTTTATATCTTGCATCATTCGAATATGATTCCATGCTATTCTACACGTGTACATGTTCATGGTAAACACTGTGTAGAATATCAATTGTTACAGTGCGTTTGTTCATCTTCTACTGTTTATATTAAATAATATTGTGAATGCTTTACTGTTCAGAATCGAGACTCCACTCTCTTTCATGTATATGTATATATACTCAAAGTGTTTGTACCACACCAATTTTTTAAATCTCCCTCAGTAAGGGAATTGTACATGTATCAATATTATATTTAGACAACTTAAGGCTTGATCACATATGCCATGGAAAGCCACCCTCGGTTTAGCCACAGATTTTTTAAAAATTATTATTATTATTATTTTTTTAAAGATACTATGTTCCTTTTGCAGCCAACATCAAATTCTGTAGAACTTTGCAGGAATTATGAATATGTCATGTATGTCCTATCTGTGAAATTTAAATATTAGCAGTGTCCTAATATTCAAATTATGCAAGGAAACCCGTTTACTTGCTAGACTTCACTGTCAGACACTATTGAGTGACTGACTGGCTTTTTTCATCTTTGGTAATAACATACATAAAATGAGCTGTAAAGGGTACATGAGCATTTGTCTACATCAATAACCCACTTCTTGTAATGGCCAAAATTAAACTGATTGAATCTTTGCGCAGCATAAAACGTACGACCATTCGGTACAATGGTCTGAAAAATCAGACTATTACTTACTGGCTCTATAGCTCCTAAGTCGATTCGACAACTAATAGTCGTTATTATCCCACTTAAAGACATTTCCACCCCCCCCCTTTTTTAGGGAAGTTCTAAATTAGTATTGTCTTTCAAATGCCGTTGGAATTAAACCTTTTCATTTTTTGGGCCTGCAAATGGGACTTTAAGTGCACTGTGCTTCACATTTTTGCAAATTGTTTCTTATAATACACAGATATACCGGTAAGTGAGTATACATAGGACCTTTTGTGCACATAGCTACTTGTTTTTGTTCCTACTTGCCATTCATTAGTACATAAAACCCACTGCGCTTTAGCATTTAGCGCTGCATATGTGAATGAATCTTTAGAACGGTACCATATGCAATCTTCTCTTTAGTTATGTAGACATCGATGGACTTGAATAATTCTGTGAAGAATCTTTAGAAACTATGAAGAGAAAATACCCTGTAAGAAACACTTTGTAAATGAACGTAAGAGTTGAAAAATTTGAACTTCAAGCAATATCAAATTTATTTTCAGCAACAAAAGTCATTACTCTGTCTCTTAGACTGAAAAGTATGGTCTGGTTGGTCTTTTTGTTTCTTAGCGTTCACAAAGTCTAGAATAGGAGTAATTTTTTTTCTTTCTTGAATAGTGATCAATATACTGAGCTGACCCGTCAGGAGAAGTTTAAAAATGAAATTCAATCATTCTGTCATGAGTATAAGTAACAAACAAATTTAATTCGTCATAATTCGTCAGATGTGTATTATCTGCTTGTATATGCGGGCTAAAATGTACAGAAGCAAAACTCAAAAGATATTGAAACTATCATGTAGAAGTGTATGACTACGTATGACTACGATGTTTGTTGCTGTTTTTTTTTGTATATTTTGTATAATTTTTTTATATTCAGTGCAATCAGTTTTTCTTTTTTGATTTGAAAAGATGATTTACAAGACATTGTATCAATTTGTACAGGCTGATTTTTGCTATGATCATGTTATGTGAAGAAAGATTAGAATTGTGTCATAACTTGGTGGAAATTTGCACAACTCATGATACATGATGTATTGCATAAATGCATACAGCTAGTGTATTAGGAATGCAGCATACTTGCATGTAGTATAACGAAGGTTATGCTATCATAAAGTGGAGTTCTGACAGTCTGTTTTATTTTCTAATGAAGTTTAGATTAGGACAAGATATGTTCCACCTTCAATACTAATCTTGAGTAACATTTGTGGTATTGGAATTACGTTTTGAGAAAAACTGGCTCAGCTTATTCTGAATTGCCAGATGGGTTGATTATAGAGTAGCAAAATGTTAAAAAAAAACAGAAAGAAAAAAAAAATAGAGGAAAATATCAAAACTTACTGGAAATCACATTTATTGATATGCACAGCCCACATTTGCACAAAAAGAGTATATATGCTGTACACATTGGTCCAGACAATTAGCTTGCTTTGTTGTATTTTCTTTTTTCTCTTACTCAGCCATTACATATTTTTACCAAAATAGTCTGGCAGATATCAATATGTTGTTTTCTTTGATTCTCTGATACATCATTTTCCGCCATTTTCAGAACTCCAGATTACCTTATGACCTGTAACTTTGTATTTCTTGTATGGTTACACATTGACCTCTAGACTACTAATCACTAATCAGAAGCTAATCATCATGGATGGATGTTAATGAATGAGAATTTGATTACAGAAATCCTTGCTCATGCCTTGATGAAAATTGGCAACTCTATGGCTGCATATTTGGAGTTAACTATTCATAAATTGTGCAGAATTCATACAATTTTTAAAGGCATGTAGTGGACACTTCTGATGGTATGGAAATTGATATTGAATTTTACATCTCGTGTTTAAATGTAATCGAGCAAAATTCAGCTTTTACCAGGTTTTTGCATCACAGCTAATATCAGTCTCCATGAAGGCAATCAAAGGCTTTACCAGGCCTGATAATTACCAGATTTTTAAACAATTTTCCTGATTTTTTCCTATTTTCCCCCCAAATTTCTTACTCAAAAGAGGGGGAATGTTGTTAGATGACATTTTGTTCTTCCCCCAAATCCTTTTTTTTTTTACTCAAGGGGGGGGTTGAGGAAAAATTTAACTGATGTTTATATCATTTTGCAACTATTCTCAGAGCTGTTGTCTTCTAAGCATTTTATGGCAGACAACTCAATTGATTGATTTGAACAAAATATGTTAAGATTTATACTCAGAATAGTGGGTTTTGGTGCATTTTTTATTCTTTAGATTACAGTTGTAATGAAAGAGAGAGAATACAGAATTATTCCATTTATATTAATGTTTGTATTATGGATTTGTTTAAAATTCTAGTTTTTATAACCTATACAAGTATATAATGTAAAATTACCCAGAATCACATCAATCTGTGGAATAAACTATGAGATTCTTTGAAATAAAAAAATCCAGTAATCCATAAATCCTATTAAGTATTAGAAAGTGATAAATATTTGTTTAATGCTGTTACTATGGTAAACATGTATGTATATTTGACAATTGACTTTCTTTTCTTGTAGGTTGAAGCTCTAAAATTATTTACTATTCCCCCCTCTCACCCTCCCTTGATCATTGATTTATTTTTTGAATTGAAAAAATGCATTGTATTGATTTGAGTCGTGTATTTAACCCATTGCCTGCTGGAACCGAGTGGCCTCTGTATAAAGCCCATGGGAATGAAGGAATTCAGGTGTCAGCGGGTTAAGAATGTATTGTTGCAATATTTGTATTATTAATCAAGAGAAGTCTAATAGCCAGATTCAGTGATTATAAATAGATTTAAAATGCATGTACTGGTATTCAGAATTTTGTAGATCCCCAGAAATCTTGTATCTGTTGTTGTAAAATTCTTTAGCGACTATAATCTTACAAAGACTTGGAGTTATCCGTCTTCACAAAACATGTGTTATCGGCAACATGAATTATGAATATTGAAAAAACAATGTAATGCTGTTGATTTTGATGTTGATTCTGTATTTAGTTGAATTTTATACAATGAATTAAAGCATTGAGATAATTTTGGAAAAGGTATTAAACAGACAAATTGATATACATGTACTAGGTTTCATTGAAAAGCTTGTTAACTGCTCGACTTTAAGAACATAAAGTTTGTAAGGGAAAATCTTACTTTTATTTATGGAAAAAGGGTCCTTTTAAATTCAATACAAGTGCATTTGATATGTTGAAATTATAGTTGTGATCATTTTTGGTAGCTTTATTAATATTTGATTCTTTTGCAACCATATTTTATAAGCATCAGGAATAATTGGTATGTCACTTAACCATTTGTCATTTGCTTCCTTGAACCTTGCAGTCACTTCAATACCCAATGTGGTAGTGCTTACATATATTATTAATAACATAAATCCAGAGCTGATTATGAATCTATAATACATGTATTAACAATCATGAAGGAACTCTCAACATTTGGAAGCATTCATTTAAACAAGACCAAAAAGCTGATACAAACGATTCCTTGTTTACAGTTGGTAAATTCTCCTAAAAATTTAACCTGGCATTTTGCATTGAGAAAAGAAAAAACAATACAAAGTTTTAAAAATTTAAAAGAAAGAAGAAGAAAAAAGTGGCCACATGCAGAACACAAGTCTGACTTTGGTTCAGTGCATGTGGTTATTAACATGTACTGTATGTTATCCTTTCTTTTCTTCATATTTTGTCTTCAGAATAACGAGTAAGTTTTCTTGGTGTTAATGTTATTCTTACTGGCTTTCAGGTAATTGGTTCCCGTTAATGTTCAGCATACTATTAAAGTTACACAAGACAAAAATATGTTATTCTATTGTACAATGAGCACTAAAATTTAATCTCCTATTCTACCTGCAATAGACAAACATGTAGCAAGTTTTGTCCAGAGAAGGGAGCGTTTGTTCTTATTCATATGTCTGATTTGACTGTCTTGATGACTAGCATGTCTTGTAAGCAATTTGTGTACAGTGGAAACTTGTTATAACGAGGTCCTTGGGACCAAGGAAATTACCTCGTTATATCAGGAATCTTGTTATATCAGGGTAAAAAGAAAACAAGAATATAAAGAGCTGGGACCAGCAAAATCACCTTGTTATAACAGATACCTCGTTATATATCAGAGCTCTTTAAACTGAGGTTCTACTGTAACTCTGCTACAGGTATCCTTTCTTTTTGTATACCGGTAACTTTAATGTGGAAATTTGAAATGAATTGGCAATTACCCCAAAATTTATTACTTCACATCCTGATAAGCCTGATTTAGCCTGATTTATTGTTACATGCTTTGTGATGTACTCCCTTTGTAAGGGAGTCTGAAGAAAGAAACAGCTGTACAAAATGTTCTGTTCTAGTTAATTCCGTACAGTATTAATGTTATGCATGTAGTTTTGAAAGAGTTTAACAGGTTGGGAAATTTTCCTGGACAAATTTAATTTGATTAATATGTGTTAAGCTGAGTGTATCACCAGTGGATATACATTAAAATATTTCACAAAAGAATTCACCTTGTTACTGAGTAGTTTTTATTCTAAAAACATAGCATTCATGCTTTTTATATACCGGTATATTATTTTGGGGCTGTATTCTGAAAAAAGTTTGGACAGCCTTACATATACGTCTCATACTTTCTATAGTGTGTGGGAAATATTGCATCTTAAGCCCACTGCACACTACACGATCATCCAGCTGCGATCCGATTTTCGATGAAATTTCAATTCTACATTGATTAGATAAGAAATCTAAACAAACATCATCTTCCTGATATAGCTTCTAAATGATGATAAGAATACTAACAACCAGAATGTTTGTGCATTGAACTCTTCTAGTCAGAAAAGCCACATCAGCTTCAAATCATAGACAATCGCACTACTGGTCTGATGTAACTACGATTCCGAGCTGATTTAGCTTTTCCTTTTCCAAGGAAGCATGAAATCCCTTGGGATTTAAGATTTTCATAGTCATAAGACTATTCAGAACCTCGGTCACTAAGATTTTACGTTTAATTGTTCGTGTCAAATGCTATTGCAAATTCTTCCAAAATTGAATCGTAGTCGGATCATATAGTGGTTTAAATGTTTTCGTGAAATTTCAGAGTATGGACACTAAACTTGACAGCCATGTCTCATTTTTGCTGTCCATACCTTGTGCCAGAGGGTGCATCAAAATTTCGCAATCAAAATGGACAGCAAACAGATTAAAATAAATTCCGGACATAGTTTAGAATCCTAGGAAGAAAATCTACATCTGGACTCTTCTCAAGTTAAGAAAAGCAGTTCATATTATTGACAGATTCTATTATTGTATCTTCTGGTTCATTTTTTTGTTATTGCAAAAGTTCCCACACATATCGTTTCTGTGCAATTCTAGTGCACTTTGGCAGTGTTATTCCACAATAGGTCTTAACACAATGTAACAGAAAAAATAATCAGGACCATTTGTCATGGTAACGACGGACTATTTTAATACTGCATCTTGAATGTTGGTATCACAGAACAAGGAACACATACAAATATGCCAATTTTTCATTTTTTTGTAACTTTAATGCAAACACTAGATTAAAAAAAGTTTCCATTTGACATGTATGTACAAAAACCTCCAAATAAATAACATAATTGCATCATGAGAAGAGAATAACAATACATCAATGACAAGTGGGGAAAAACTAGAAAAGTTTATGTGAAAGACTAATACTACAAAGGAACACAAGAAATGGAAACTGATCAAAACATTTCCTATTAAAAGATTTATTTATTTTTACTGGAAACAAAAAAATTGAATCTTCATAATTTCAACAGTTATCAATATATTATCAAATGTCTTATTTATATTTTTAATAATTGATATACATGTGCCATTCCATACAGTTGGCTAAGTATATTTTGAAATGCCCTATTCATTGAAAAAATGTTATGGACAGCGGACTAATCCACAACCTGAAGTGCTTTTTTAGAATATAGTGTATTTCAAGTTAAAATAATCAATAAGTGCTTTCTTAAATCTGTTAAAGAAATATTTCCTTGACTTTTGGTTGTGTTGCGTAACAGCCATACATCTGTTCAGTCTTCTTTAGAACATTAAGCAGTAATTCATGACACACATACATTGTATTGTTAACACCTGTGAATAAGTACACAATATAGCATGTTCTTACAATTAACCATTACCGAAACAATCCTCATTCATTCAACAAACTTATTATATATTAATTTCTCCTTTAATTATAAATGATCAGTATAAAGATATGAATACAATTATTTAGATTACATATTCACATAAACTTGAATACAAAAGAAAAGCTTACAAAACTTAAGAAAACAAATACAAAATATATACGAAACAGGATACAAAAGGGAATATTAATGTTCAGAACTATCAAGTCTGTTTAATACAAAATGTTTACCTTGCAATGCTCTTTATGAAAGATGGATGAAATAAATATATCCCTTATCTGATGACCAGTGATCAGAAAGTGTGAGCACATGTAAAAGACTTTGCATTTATAATTTTTGTTTCTGGATCAATGGAAAGGACCGAAATATCTATGTTAAACTATATGCATCTATATTTGATCAATGTATTATAGATCAGGCTTATTGATTTATGCTTGCAGTGTTATAAATTATGATCCATGATTATGTTAAATGACATATGCTGGCGCAATCAAAATGAGGTGCACTTTAAAATATTTTAAATACATATTTATTTCAGGCAAGTTTTAGATGACTTCAAAATTTCCCCAATACTGGATTTCTTCAATTTTATGAGGTATTTCTAGCCACACTTCTGAATGAAAAGACATGTTTTTATATTTTTGAATTTTCCAGCAGCTTTGAATTGTCTTTTATGCAAAAAAAGCAACAAGAAAGGAGGTTATCATAAATAGCACAGTTAGTGGTCAACTTTTTCACACAAATGGGCATATGGTAGACTGCACATTTTCAAACCTTCTAAGACATTTTTTAAATTGTGTTTTTGACCTGAGAAAAAAAAGAAGATTTACTTGAACAGGAGAGCTCCTTGTTTGACATCATCATGATGTCAATTTATGGAGTACTATTGACTTTCGTGATTGCTCTTTTTAACATTCATGTTTTCTTATTTCCTCTTCCCTTTGCAAATCAGCAAAATATTACTCGAACAAGATTCAATTAGACGGTCAACTATCCTTGATACACCTCATGATGCAATTCTATCACGAATCTGGCACACGCATTGTGACCAAACACAAACACAAACAAAACAAAACTATAAAATCAATCAAAACAATTATGCCAAACACTTCAACACATCATTGCACACATTATACATGGATGGAGATGAGCTGTTGCAGTAAAGCTATCCTTCCTCAACACAATGCAACTTCAAAATACTTTTTTCTTTTCTCTAACAAAATCGAAATCCAGTACAGATTCAAATACATTGGTGTATTTTCACTTGTGATGGACTACTCGAGTCACATGCTATGAATTGTTGTGATTCAGTTCACATAAAGAAATATATCCGCAATGTTGAGATAGACTCATGTAAATCACATCATAAGTGCCCATACATTTTCAAAAAAAGTAGACATAAGAACTGATGTCACTATTATTTAAGGTGACTTGCCTACTTTACATGGTAGAGTTATTAATATTTGCTGGTCAAAGTTGGAGATCTAGAAAATAGTTCTTGTCACATCAATTTCATTTCAGGTGGACATCTGTTGAGAAGTGGGAGTTCACAAAATTAAGAAAACATGTTTTTTTGTTTTGACTTTGATAAAAATGCACGTATAATGCTTATTGTAATCAATGTTTTTCCATTTGCCCTAAACTGATTCTTCAAATGATAGACAACTTGGGCCAAGACCAATTACCAAATATTCATGTAGAATCCAGGTTAGATATACATGTACATGTAGATATTTTTACAAGTAGATGTGTTATACATGCTATTTCAGTATACAAACTATCACACTTCCAGTTTTACTACACACTCCAGGAGTACAGAATGCCGAGATATCTTCTTGATGATTACAAGTAGAAGAACACAACTTTTTGGCAGTGTAACAAATCATTATAATAATATACAATGTATAAGGTGTTATGTTCTAAACAAACTGTTCATCAGAGCTAACACAAATATTCAACTATTTTACTTCCTTGGCATAAAATGGGAATGTACCTCTTTGAACTATACACAAAAATGTCCAGTGATATTTTATTTTTGAGCATTCTCAACTCATGTCATGACATTACAAATTAAATATTAAGTATACAAAGGATTGAGACTCAAAGTGATGTACAAACTCATAAACTTTTATCAAGTTTGCTCAATAAAAGGAGCAAAAGAGCACAAAAGTGGCTTCCTTTCGTTCAAGCCCATGGCAAGCAGCATTGTTGATGTCATATCCGACAACCCAATACAACATTTTGCATTCAACTGTCTCTACATCAACAGCATCTTCTTGGCCACATCCACTCCAACAATAAATATTGCCCCAATTCTGCGTAAGTCTGTACATCAAACACAGCACATATATGATCCACCATCAGACTTTTATCAAACATCTTGCATAAATATACAGATTTATAGTCTAGTCTGAAGACTGTACATCAAGTTGGAACACTGTACATTAAAGAGTGATTGCTAGAAAATGGCTGCTATTATATACAAACAAGTCATATCCAATTATAACTCACTTTACATTGTGACTTACAAGTATGATGGGATTCAAAATGGCAAAGCAATATAGAGGAACGAGTTAGGACGAAAGGGCATTTTTGTGACGTGACGTGAAAGCACTTGACCACAACTGCAATAGTGAAAATACCCCTGTATTTGACATGCTATATCACAAAAATACACATATCAATTTAGTTTCCTACAGGTATGCACACACTCTCAACTATACAGGTAACACATCCGATTAGTATGGAATGAATAAGGACAAGAGCATATTGCCACATAATGTGAAAGCACTAAATTGGCCGTTTGTAAGGGTGAATATATTCCATGCCTTTCAAGTGTCACAAATGAAAAAAATATATATATATAATTTCACTGTCTTTACGATATCAGTCATAAACATGTATATGAACATCATACCCCCAAAAAAAAAAATGGTGTCCAGTTTAGGGTAGTAAAAAAACAACAACTCAAGGTTATGGAGTGGTCTACAAGCGAATCAAACTTATCAGCAGAAAATTGTTTTCTCTTGGTCCCAGCTGAACGAAATATGGCCTTACAGAATCCATCATATGATTTGGGTGAATCAAAGCAATTTTGCCAGTTGAAAATATCCATCTATATAGTTCGTTTCCCTCCCCTCAAATAAATGGTGTGTTCCGGAAACCGAAAAACACAAATGTGATCAATCTTATCTTCCATAGGAGATTAAGATTGTCACTTCCCCCTCCCAACTTGGTCCTTGTAAAATGGTTCCTTGTGTGTGAAATGGATCTCACTTTGGACCCACCACATCTGTTTGGTGTTTGGTCCAATCTGTTTCTGCATGGAAATGTACGGTGCCTATGGAACGTGAAGAACTTCATGTTTAGAATTATGTATGTGAATTCTGACAATAATTCAAAGAAAACCTACATAAAAAATAACATGTGTGGAGTTTCTATGCCAAGTATCCTCAATAATGGTATATAACAGGCGTTAATCTACATGTACATGAAAGGGAATTATCTAGCTCTCAAAGATACCTCGATTAGGTTCTTAACACTATCAACAGGAAAAAAAAGTCCACACAACAAAATGACAGCAAAAGAAAACTATTTACTTTTTTTAATGATGAGTACAAGTCACAAATCAAGACATCTCGCTACTGATTTACACGTATGCAAAAATTCAATCTGTGATTATTCCATCATATGTAGAAAAGTAACAAAAGTAGCAATAAACAACAAACCTTGTGTATAGGGTGGGGACATATTTCACAGCTCCCGGTAGGTACATTACTTCTTGAACCCCTCAATAAGGTATCTAGTTTTTAAGGTTTTAATGAGGACAGTTAGAGGGGCATAGCTCCAATGTTGAAGGATATGTGTTAATATCTTACTGCTTCTCAGCAAACAACAAGAAGCTAGATTTATAAACAAAATATGCAAGTAACATATCAACATGATTACATAAAGTCTATTAGACTTGTGATCCAATACTATTGACAATTCATGCTTCAAAGAGTTCAAGTATAAATAATAAACCATGACACCACTCCTCCCCGAAATATTTGTAACCTGAAGCAGAATAATTCAATGCACTGTTAAATCACTGGTAGGTCAGAATTTCTGTAGCATATTGCCTCTTTGACTTGCAAATCCAAATGTAGAACTTACATTTTCCTGCAGTTATTTGATCATGTGTCAATAAAACTTGCTTGATAAAGATACTCAATGGTCTCAAGAGATTAGACATTGGGAGTTGTCATCCAGGTGATTTAGTGTTCTTTCTCACCATAGTATCTTGTACAGCATCCTCTTCTCGCCATTCTGAACAGAGAATGTCACAACATCATCATCACTTACAGACTGGTGTATTTGCACCAACCCAGATCCTCATAGAGTCTGTGAGACACTTGACTTAAGATGTGTTCATGCACCAGGCACAAACACACCCTTCACAGAAGACTGTTACCTCACACTCGAAGATAAGTTCATATTGCTCCTTATGGCAACCCATGTTAAAGATGGGGTCAGGCATCACACTCAAAAGAGACTGGTGATTACCCCATGTTGTCCAGGACAGTCTGTGCAAGCTGTTTGAGCTGTTCAGGGTGAGATGAGGTCAGAATGGTGTCCACCAGTCTGGGCAACGATGACTCACCAAATGCTGTCCTAAATGCTTCCGCTAATGAAAGATGCAGAAACAGATCAAAGTGAAAAGGACTTTTGAATAGAATCTTGAAAATCTATTGGCTGTCTTCTGAAACCCTACTATTTTCATTGAAAAAATATATAATTTAAAAAAGACAGGAAAAGAGATGAAAGATGAACACAGTAATGTTACAATCGACTTCCCCATTCCTTATTAGACAATTAGCCAATCAGGAGTAAGGTATGATTTCTGACCTGATGAAGTGTGGATGCTTATCACTTAATCAGAGTTTCAATATTAAATCTTTGTAGAACAGGCCAAGTGACAAAGAGCTTGGAACTCCAGTTTACCAGTGTGTCACATTGATTTTCTAGGGGCAATGCAACAAAAAGAATTTTGTTTGTGATTTTTGATATAATGCTACTAAAGAAAGAGAGAGAGAGAGGGAGATGGACAGATAAACAGACAGACAGAACATAAGCATACCTTTGAGAAGATGAACAATTGTCCAGAGCGCAATGTGTATAAAGTTAGAATCTGAACTCCTGAGGAAGCGAGTGAGATACTTATGAATGTTGGAGATATTAATAGCGATGAGCTCAGACTGCAGACCTACAAGGGTTGAAAAGAAGACAAAGTGATAAAGGTTATTATGATTTGGAAGGAAGGTTATTTACCACCATCACTATCATCGATATAGATATCATCACTATAAGCACCATCATTTTAATCATCATCACCATCACCAATACCACCATCACTATCATCATCACCATAACCATCATCACCACCACCACCACCTTCACTATCATCATCATCATCACCATCATCACCACCACCACCACCACCACCACCACCACCATCACCAACTTCACCACCACCATAATTGTCATCATGATCATTCTCTTCATCCCTTCATTAATTCTATTAATCTGAGTCACTCCAATGGTCAACACAAACATAAATTAAAGATACCAAAGCATCGCATAGATGATCCCTCTTAATATCATGACATAATAACGTAAGCTGGACGATTGAGGCTTACTGAATAGAGCAAGTTGTCCAATGGTGCCTGCACTGTTGTACTGCACCTCCCTGCTCGGTGAACATGACGCCAGGGATACCAACCGGCTGAATACACGCCCCTCACCAATATGTAGCAACATCTGCTTGGCTTCATCTAAACACATAAAAACAGGAAACAAAATGGAATGTATTTTTTAATATAACTATGTTTAATAACAGAAAGCAAGGTTGACCATCAATTAAAATTCCTGATTTTTACTAAAATACTGTTCAGGTTTCATGAACTCCCCTGATGATGACATAAGAGCTATGTAGGCACCATCATAATCTGTGGCTTATATTTTATTGCCCTCCGAAACTATTATTTTTATCAGACCCGGAAGTGCCTTTGCCACATATACCCATGGCCAGTGCTGCCCTCTACAGCCGAATACCATAGTGGTGATATTGAGAAATTTAAATCTTAAAATCTTAAATCTCGTTTTAGCCTCACATTCGTTTCATTCATGTACCATGTATTTTACACTGAATGGGATACACAATGTACAGCATTGCAATGCCAGCATGGTTGGGTACACAATATTTGCCATTCGAGGTACCACAAATATCTTATCTATGAAATGGTAATAGTGAATTGATGGATAAGGCACTAGATCCAGCCCTTGTGGCACTGGTTTCTGGAGAGGGTGGGTGGGGGGCATTGGTCTTTCTTGGTACATGAACAGCACTATAACAAGACCAATGAGCAAGGGGAGGATGTCTTGCCTATCTTTCTCTTTTTCATTTTTTGGGAGGGGATAGAGGAGGGGGTGGGCTTTTTCACTATATTAGGGATGTGCACATGCCCCCGAGGCCCACCCCCTCCTCTGTATATTTGGACAGCCACAGTGGATGATAGTGGACATACCATTGCCAGCTATGATGGCCAGTGCAGCGGTCACTTCTGTCTGGACGGCAACAGGTGAGGTGGACTCCAGGAACACTGATATTAACCCATCAAGGGCACCAGAGCTCAAGATCATCTGAAGATTGAACAGAGACACCAGAATTATATCAAATATTTCTGTAAATTAGAAATTAGAATCATCTAAAGAGAAAAATCAAAGGTGAGAATTTTAATAAAGTATTGAAGAAGATCAGGTATAAATAGTATGGTTAGGAGTTATCAAGCACAAGCACCTTCCTTGTGAACAATAAACTATGTTTTATATTTGTCTCTAAGTGATTAAGCTCTGACTTTTGGTCATAAAAACACATTGTATGTATGATTTTCAAACACTAAATTTTCAACAACTACAAATTGGGAAGTTTCCCTCAAAATGATCATAATCTTGTCCATTCCATGAGGGATTTACCTACCTTTCCAAAAAACTTTCGGGATATTAAAAGTTCAATGTTGTGTCAGTTTGGATTCAGTTGTGTTGTAGCATTTTATTATCATGAATCTGAACCACTCGTCAAGTTAGTGAAAGTCTCATAGCCACAAAATGTGCAACATTTCAGGGGAGTGTTTCACAAAGACTAAGATCGACTTTAAGTTGGACTTAACTATGGCAGGCCATTCATGTCACTGGTTGCTCTCACCATTATCATCTTTAGATAATATTTTTTCCTTCAATAATGAATTATCAAAAAATGTAAATTCTGTAGATTTGTGACCATGATTTGTATGTCCCATGAGAGACCAATGCCAGTAAATGGTGAGAGCAAACAGTGGCATGAATGGCCTGCCATAGTTAAGTCCAACTTAAAGTTGATCTTAGTCTTTGTGAAACACTCCCCTGGTTTGACGGTAGTTTCTAATCTAAATACAAGCAAGTCTTACCCTGGTCTTACTCCCAGCAGCTAGGTTGCGTAACGTCCCTGCAGCATGGCAGTGTGCGTCCCACATCATGGGCTGTCTTAGGATGGTTGTTATTTCCTCCAAGAATCCCTCTTCAACAATTGGGATCTGGAAAGGAAACAGTATAGGGTGATTGGTTTATCAACATGGTGCACATAGTAGTGGTAGAGGCAGGGGTGTTGAGAATTGAAATGGTAAGACAAAATGGAGGGTCATTCACCCCATCACAGTGATTACAATTTGATTTTTTGTTTAAAACCCATTGTACACAGACGTTAGCCAGGGTTAGTTAACTCAGGCTTGATATTGATAGGTTCATCTGAAGTTTGTATGGCAAGAGACTTGGTAAATGAAGAAAAAAAAAAATCATAAAATCATTTTGCCAATGGGTTCTAATGCACAACACTGAACACAACAGCCAAGTCCAGTGCAGCATATAAGTGGCTTTCATAAATACATTTCTATCTTTACCATGCAACGTGCCGAGGCAATTGCGTCAAAATTCTCCCATGAACAACACAGTTTCTGTAGCGATTGGGTTAAATTGAGTAGGACACACGGCTTTCATCTTTTGATATTGTTGTGTATTTTGTTTGCCATATGAATATCCCATACATACCTCATTGAGTCTGTGTATGGAGAGGTTACGTAGAGCAGCGATGGCAGCAGCCAGGGTTTCCTTCGAGCTATCCCTCATAATGGCATGAAGATGAGGAAGTCCTCCTAATGTTACTATGGCAACCTGATTCTCATCTGATCAAAATAAAAGAGAGAAACAGGGATGATATGAATTTAAAAAAAAATTCTTCCTGACCAACTGATGAAATTGCAAACACTGACATATTCCTGATACCAGGATACAAGAAATCTGATCTACTTCATAGCCGATTAAAAAATTAGTTATTTTTAATCATCATTATCATTACCACCACTGTCTTCAACAACACAAATTTTCTCCAGTGCTTTTATCTTGAATTCATTCAGAATACAAAATTGATCACAAGTTATTGGCAGCTGTGCTCAAGGGTAAAAAGGCAGAAACATTCCCATCACAGTACATTTCATTACTTCATCAATATTTGTATTACTCTGAATGAATGAATTTATTTGAACTCGACAAGTGAGCTTACCAGGAAATAATACAATACTAATCTACACGCATCAATGAAATTCATTAACCTTGTCCTTTATTTGAATCAGGCTTATCATTATCACAGTGGGTATACCATGCATAAAATGTGATGTTTGAAGTAAAATCTTTTTTGTGCTTGTCACAACCCAAATGTTTTTGTAATTATATCTTGTTAGTTTGTTAAGGTCGTATGCATGACATAAAACAATTCTTGGATTTAATCTTATTTGCGTAATTAATGAAATAAGTTGGCTATAATGTGCTCAATAAGTTCACAGTCAGGTTAATCAAATCAAAAAGAATTACAGCTGTAAGTCCAAGGACACAATGGCCTTTTGAACATTCTATTTGCAACAAATAGTGATTAGTACTTTTGATAATGTGCCGCAAGGTCTGATGGGCAAAAACAATAGCCATCAATAACAAGGAGGATTGCATTGCACGTTGAAGAAAAAACAAAACACATGAATATCCATAATTACCCCTTCCTAGTCTGAATTGGCTGAATGACAACCTTTATTTATCACCGAATAAAGTAGTTGTATATTAGAAATTTTGAAATAAACTAGAAGCCATTGGTAAAAGCTACCCCTGACAAATACAATTTAGCAATGAAGCACAGGAATATCAATTGAGTGGCACATGAAGAATTAAATACAGTCTTTAGTAGCTCATTTGGATGAGCTCACCCAATTGACCATTGTGGAGAGTCATGAATTACATTTTCTCTCTGGAGACAACAAAATAGGAGAGAACAGTTATTGAAGACTCACCATCTGAGGCTAGGTTTCTGAGAGCAAAGCAAGCTTGGCATTTCACCTGTAAGGATGAATAGAATGAAATATACAGTGTGAGTCACAAAACAGGAAACTCAGATTCAACCCTAAGTGTATTGCATCAGTACATGAATATTGAATATACAAATAATTCATGTTTAGATATGCACTGCATGCAGGTTAAGTCACAATCGGATAATGTATGAGACTTGTCCAATTCATTGTTCGGCTCATTGTGACTTAACCTTGTGCAGTGCATATCACTAATGCACAAATTTCAAAACATGAATTATTTGTGTCATTAAACGAGTCTACAATATGAATATAAAGGCAAGAAAAAGGGAACCGACCCGCTAAAAATGTTGAGAGTCACAGTAATAGGGCCTGCCATTTGCTTTGAATGACATCACAGTAATATAACAATCTGATTAATCTTTGGTAGCTTCGTGGTGCAGGTCGATGCGCTAGTGCCCATTGGTAAGGCATTAATCCTCATTACCAAGTCCCTCAGAGAGGACTTACAGCCATCGGTCACCTAATTGCTTACTTTCAAGCACACACATGCTTTCTTAACAGTCAGGTAAAACACACCATCAAACAAAAACCATCAAACCAAACTTGTAGTACATTTGTAAGTGCACAGACAAGCTCATTACATGGAAAATACACACTGCAGTAAAAAAAAAATCCTCTCAAAAATCCAGGGTGTACCAAAACTTTTCACACCAAGAAATCAAAACTGGCAACTATTATTTCTGTGGTGCTGGGCCACAAATGCTTGGTACCTACCTTATCAGCAGGCGAGCCTAACAGACTGATCAGCATCTTGATGACCTGATGGTTACCCTCCCTCACCACGGCAATGCGATGCTTCTCATCCACGGCCAGGTTACTGAGTGCCGCTGCGCAGTAGTATTGGATGTCGGTGTCCCGCGACTGAAGCAATGTCAGGAAGGTTGTGACGGCTCCGAGGCTCACTAACACTGTCCTGTTGGAATCTAAGGCAGAAGAGGAGACAGTCGGTAAACATATATCGGTAAATACATAATTGGCATTATAAAATGAATCAACCAACCATAGGGTAGCCAAGTTAGAAATATTATGGAATACCGTATACGGTACATTGGTATCAATTTGATGCCCTGATACAGATGTTCTAAATGTATTGGTCTCTTGTGAAGTGCTTATAATATATCTATCACTCAATGACAAAGCTAATGGCACTCATTGTGTAGTGTTTTGGGATAAGCTACCATTAACAGAATTGTTTTTTTACCCAGTTCACTTAAAGTCAAGAAAGGGAAAAGTAGATCAATGTTTTGTCAAAGGAGATTCATGTAACAATGGTGCTTGAACTAATACCTTCACATTTCAAATCATGTGAAAAAAAATCATTTGGCTCTGTTCCCTCAACAGTATATAATAAAATACATGTATTACCTTATCTTATCTTACATAAAAGTAGACATCATTTATGAAATCACTGCGATTTAAATTTGAATTCCAAAGTTTAAAGAAAAAGACACGTTCTAAAATTCAAAATTGTTTTGATAAAAGAGCCGATTGACATGGAACACAGGATACCTGCATGATTGAGTAGTGCATTTTTAACTGTCTGGTAACCACAAAACGTTAAAGACGCATAGTAGTGGGCTGTCATGGGGAAATTGACACCATCCCAACGTTTACCTAATAACAGGTGTTGTCAATCACCAGGATTAACCTACAGTTTTATGACAGACAGGCCTTAGGTAATGCTCTGCATTTTTCATTGATCACCCCATATGGAAAAGTCATTATCTTACATTTCCCTCACCAGAAGACTCTCAAAGACACTAGGGAGTATTTCTTGATGGGACTACGGGTTTGCTGTGTGTGAGACTTGTACACCCATTAATGGTATTTCCACCAAGTGTGGTGTCAGCGAATTATGACCTACTGCACATGGAAACTCACTACCATCTCCCTTTAATCATAATCCTTTTATACATGGTGTATCTGCCTATCTTAATGATGAGATGATTTAACTAAAGATAGGTTACCTATGTGAGTGAGATTAAGTAATGCTCCTGCAGCGTTGCGCTGTACCCTGATATCTGGTGATGTGGTCAAAGCCATCAGAGGAGGGACACCATTACACGAAACAATTGCCATTTTGTTGGTATCTGGAACAGAGAAAAGAGACAGAGAGAAAAGGAGGGAGAGAGAGAGAGAAAGGAAAAGGAAGATATGATTTTAGTTCAAAGACATGCAATGTAGCTTCATAATAATAATAATAATTAGTTCAATTTATATAGCACGGCTATTATATCAATATACTCTACTGCGCTGTGATGAAAACAAGAAGGGAGGAGGCATGAGAGAACATGGTCAAGGGGATTTTAAATTGCGAATGACATCAATACAGCATGTAATGAAGATTAGACAGTACATCGACACCCATCAAAATGGATGAACATCATTGAAGCATTGGAGTGACATATTCTGTCTAACATTGAGAGACTGAAGAATAGGGAAAGGTGTGAAGAATACAAGGTCTAAAAAGGTATCACTGGATATCTTCACACTTTAGTATTTGGTGCCACCTGTAACTCGGAGGGGAAAAGCGAACTGAATCACTGCAACTCTGGAGTATCTCCTCCCGGTATAAATGATTGGGATATGCAGGTGGACCACAACAACATGGTTTCCTCCAGGGGGTGTTTCACAAAGACTAAGATCGACTTTAAGTTGGACTTAACTACGGCAGGCCATTCATGCCACTGGTTGCTCTCACTATTGGTCTCTCAATTATGATCTTTAGATAATATTTTTTCCTTCAATAATGAACTATCAAAAAAGGTAAATTCTATAGATTTGTGACCACGATTTGTACGTTCCTTGAGAGACCAATGCCAGGAATGGTTAGAGGAACTAGTGGCATGAACGCCTGCTATAGTTAAGTCCAACTTAAAGTCGATCTTAGTCTTTGTGAAACACTCCCTGGTCTTATACAAAAAGTGCAATGGGTTAAGGTGTCAACTCTCCTCTACATGGGGCCTCCATTTAACATCCTATGTGAGAGACAGAGAGTTTTCCACTGTAAAAAAGCCTGCGTCTATGAAGCAGGGGAGGGGCACTTTAACACACAAAGGGCTTCATTCATCTGCCTGGGTTGGATTCAAATCCACGATCTTTGGTTCCACAGTCAGATGCTACACCGACTGAGCTAACTTGCCTCCTCAAGAAAGTTTTTTACGATGATTTAATGTGTCATTCCTGTTGAACAAGGCTTTAAGGGAAGAAGTAAATATATCAAGACTTACTTGAGGTAGCGAGAGTAGTGATGCATCCACAAGCATTGCACTGGATCTCTACATTGTTTGATGACAGGAGCTTGATCAGTACCGGGAGGGCGCCACACTTCACGATCACACTCTTGTTGCTCTCTGTTACATTAAAATATAATCATACAATAAAGTCAAATATTGGGATAGAAAAGAACAAGAAGAATTTCCAAAGTCCAAACACTGTGCAGATTTGATTTCGATGCCAAAACATGGTGATTTGAACAGTTTAATTCAGTAATTCAGCTAATAATGAAGGGTGGGTAGAGCAATTAACTCCACAAGAACACTTTTTTAAACTCTCTGTTCCATGAAATACAAACAAAAGTTCATGAATCATTACAGGTATTCAAGCAGGTTGAATTTAATAGATATATTTTCTTGAGGAATCAAGTCCTGATTTGTGACTTGTATAATTTTTATTTCACCTTTTCTATTCTTGCAATGAGAAAGCAATATACATGCTGAGACACACATGTGTGTAGAGATATATAATAATAAAATAATATAGAACAAAAACATTACAAGAAAAATAAAGATGAAAGAAATATTGGAAAGGGAGAAAGTGGATAACCAGGTAGGAATCAAGATTAAGGTACAAAAAGAAGACCTTTGAGAAAGTGAACGAGGAAACAGATCATATGAAAAAAGGGAAAATGAACTAAAGAATGAGTGAGGTAATATAAAGGTTAAAAAAATGATAAGACACATGGGACATCAAAGTCTTACCATGCCCACAGAGAGCAAAGTTACTGAGTGCAAGAGAAGCGGCTTTCTGCGTCTCAACATCGTGTGACTCCATCAAGACAAGAATGGGCTCCATCACTTTGGCTGATATCGGCTGCATTACTGAACAAACACAAGCAAGAGAACCATGTCATAAATGATTACCATTCTAGAGCATTGTAACAACTTGGGTAGGGGGTCCAGAATAGGCCTTTGGAGTTTGTATGCATGGACCCAAAGTAAAAAATTCAAATTTGTTGGGGTCCGGACTTAGATTTTAGTGTCGGGCCCTGACAAAAGAATCTTGATTAGAACAGGACCTTGACACCGCAGCATAAATGGGTATTAAAATGCCCTTCATTTTCTGCAGCTGGCCACTATAGGGGTCCTGCAACAGATAAATCACAATCAATTGCACATTTCAAGTCCTTCAGTTATGAAATCACAAACATGTACATGTAGCTAAACATGTAGCTAAACAAAGAGATGTAAATGTTGTATGAATCTCAAAGAGTAAATATGTGGGTGCATGTTGACTCTCATAAGAGAGATACCTGGTTCCATCCTGGAATGGTGCGTACACTCTTGGACAAGGTGCTTACCCACTCCATTGAATGGAGTACCTGGCAATGCTGGGGTAATAATAATTGTAGGGGTAATAATACCTGCAGGGCTAGTACTAGGAAGAGCAGTATTAATACCGATGGGGTTACCCTACTACTATCATTATCATCATCATAATGCTGAAATTCTATGGATATAAATCTTTTTGATTCTACTGACTTACACCTCTCACTGATCTCTGCTAGGCATAGTGCTGCCGATCTCTGCAAGTCTGCATTCTCTGAATAAGTCAACGTACACAGAGCTTCCAAACGCTCCTCTGAGATGGTCGGCTTCTCCTCATATTCTACAAAGGAAAGAAAGGTAGGTTCAAACATACTTAAGCATAATGTGCTTCACATTTTTGCATCTTATAACACACAAGTAAGTAAGTACGCACAGGACCGTTGCGCACTTCTACTATTTTCATCCCCACTCTTGTTGCTATTCATTTAGTACACCCCCAAAAAACACTGTTTAACACTGTTTATCGTGGCATATGTGAACAAGCTTCAAATGGAAGAAAGATTGATGTATTATCCTTGTGTAACATCAATTATTCAAAAATAGAAAAATCCCATAAGCTCTAACCCTACCTACATATACATGAACCTCTGTGAATAAAATACAGGAAATCCTTGGTAGTTTTTCTCTCCATGGCCAGTATCAAAAGTCCATAAAGCTCCTAATAGACTAATTCATTATCTTGTGTGACATCAGTTATTCAAGAGAATGATCCACATATGTCTAAAGCCTCACACAAGAGGCTGTGTAGCTCGGTGAATACAGCAATGGTCTTGGAATAGGAAAAACCGGTCGGTGCACTGGTGCCCTCCGGTCAAATATTCACCCTCAACTACCAGTGATGACCTGACATTTGCTCTGGCCACATGTGTCCCAGGCTTTATTTCATCAAAGAAGCAGGATTAGGGTTGCAAATGGGTTTTAAGGATTAGGGTGATGGGTAGGTTTATTAATCACTGAAATAAAAATCAAACAAAGAATCCTACCTCTGTTGAGATAATGTAGAAGATCTTTCACAGCTTCCCTCTCAGTATCTAGCAGCAAGGGTTCATAGAGGTCGTCGTCAAAGTGACGGTATTTACTGTAACATCCACAGCAGCAGCAGAGGGAGAGGAAATATTCCAAGCAAGAATCCATCTTGTTTGAGAAGGGAGCCCTCTCAGGCAGGATTAGAGAGAGGAGAGGATGGAGAAGCCTGTAGATGAGATGAATAGGGAAAATAGCATTCTAGATTATATATCATCAAAACTAAACTATTTTTATACTGTGTAAAAGATGTTGATTAAATATATTTAGAGTCAAGTTTAAGAAAAAGGAATATCAATCAAAGGCTTGTCTATCACAATCAATGATCAAGGAAAGAGGTGGACTAAATTTTTCAAACAGGATACCTGAAACTTGCATCAGGCTTAAATGAAAAAGGTCACCTGATTCAATTTTTCAAAACTTGCCAATAAGGGTAAAGTCAAAACTGGTATCAAGATTATGAAATGTGCTGACAGAGGTACAAAACAATCAATGAGCAAAAAAAAAAGAAAGAAAAAAAAAATCCTAATTCAGGGACTTTTCCAAAAGGGATGATAAAATTACATACTTGGTAACACACAATTTGACAAAAATGCCACAATTCCTTACTTCAACCCTTGACCTAACGGCATACACTATCCATATTCTAAACCTTAACCCTTAGCTAAAACCCAATTGCATCCCTAACCCTACACCTATGACAAAACAAACCAGGGGGGTGTTTCATAAAGCTGTGCGTAAAGTTACGAATGACTTTACAAATGATTTGAATATGAAGAGCCAAATGGGATGCCCAAAGTTTTTCCTGACATTTTAACAAAGTGTGACTGTATTTCCCATAATCTCAATTAAATTGTAGCCAAAAATACACTTTGCATTAAAATGATTTGTTAATAATGATAAGGTTAATCTACATCTGCGTATTTCAACTTTAGCTTATGCAATTAAAAGGATTTGAGAATCCCATTTAGCTCTTCATATTCAAGTCATTCGTAAAGGGTATACATGTACCTTCGTAAAGTCATGTGTAACTTTAGGAACAGCTTTATGAAACGCCCCCCTGGAGCGATTGTCACAGGAGCAAATTGTTGGATCACCATGTAATCCATAGCACATCTTGTCTTACAGCAGCATCCAAGCTCTCAAGGGCCTGTCTCAACCTCGTCCTACTTTCTCCTTGCAACTTCAGTTACCACACTAATGCATTTTAATTTAATCAATAGACTCTCTCCAATCTGATGCTGAATAGGTTAGCATCTGTGAATCTCTCTACATTAGAAGCACATCACAACCAAGAATATATTATCTCTCTTTGCTCATTATGTGCTATAAAATTTAAAAAATGAACCACTGGCAAGCTAAAAATCCATCACATGCTTCTTCATCAATAATTTCATTAAGCTTCAGGCTCAGGTAGCAAAATTGAGAAGAGGAGAGGCAGAAGAAGGAGGAGGAGGAGAAGGAGGAGAAGGAGGATGAGAAGAAGAAGAAGAAGAAGAAGAAGAAGAAGAAGAAGAAGAAGAAGAAGAAGAAGAAGAAGAAGAAGAAGAAGAAGAAGAAGAAGAAGAAGAAGAAGAAGAAGAAGAAGAAGAAGAAGAAGAAGAAGAAGAAGAAGAAGAAGAAGAAGAAGAAGAAGAAGAAAGAGAAGAAGAAGAATCAATAGACTCTTTCCACTCTGATACTGGATAGGTTAGCATCTGTGAATCTCTCTACATTAGTAGCACACCACAAGCAAGAATATATCATCCCTCTTTGCTCATTATGTACTATAAAATCGAACCACTGGCAAGCTAAAAATCCATTACAAGCTTCTTCATCAATAATTTCCTTAAGCCTCAGGCTCAGGTAGCAAAATTGAGAAGAAGAGGAGAGATGGAAGGAGAGATGGAAGGAGAAGGAGGAGGAGGAGGAGAAGGAGAAGGAGAAGAGGAAAGAGAAGGAGAAGGAGAAGGAGAAGGAGGAGAAGGAGAAGGAGAAGGAGAAGGAGAAGGAGAAGGAGAAGGAGAAGGAGAAGGAGAAGGAGAAGGAGAAGGAGAAGGAGAAGGAGAAGGAGAAGGAGAAGGGGAAGGAGAAGGAGAAGGAGAAGAAGAAGAAGGAAGAGGAGAAGAAGAAGAAAAAAAGAAAGAAAAAAAACAACCAAAACAAAATGGGGTATGATGTACATACAATGTACATGCACATGTCAATGTAGTACTAGGGACAGTAAATTCAAATGTTAAATTGTGTACAAACTAGTTGTTGTAATGCCAGTCTAAATGTCACGATGATGTCAAGAATGATTCCCCCGAGACTGGATGTTGTTATAACACTTTTCAAAACAGTGTATTCTACAAAGCAAATTGAGCTTCAAAAATAGATGATTCCATTATTCTGTTGCGGAAACACATCAATAGAACATGTAGGTCATTTACAATGCATATGAATGATTAAATTGCACTTTGGAAGAGGGAATTTCTCTGTAATTGCCACTGGCAATGTCCTCATTATTTTTGAGAGTGCCAGCGGAATCAAAGAATGTATTTCAAAAGTTATTTCAAATTGACGGAGCAATTATTCTAGATATATTTCTTTGCGTTATCTTTGTTAAAATCTAGTTCAAGCAAAGTCACTGAGATATTAAAATTCACATAATGTAGTAATGTACAGTGTACGTACAGTATATTAATGTGTATCCATCCAATGAAAAGTATGTTACATGTAACACGTACATGTATACAATCCATTGTATTCATGAGCTAACTACATGTACAGTCCAGCCATCAGCCAATTGAGGGAATTTCGATTGACTGTACAATGAACACAATCAAAAAGAATTTTAAGAAAGCAACTAACGGAGAAGATCATTACCCTACTGTAAACGCTGTTATTTTCGCGTGATTAATTTTTCGCGCTGAGCGACCCCAAAACATATTCACGGGTTCTTAAATTCACGTTGCACGCAATTCAACCCGATCAAAACACGTATAAGAAGTCATGCTTATATTTTCGCAAGTTCTTTTATTCGCGGACACCTGCTTCAGCGCGAAATCCGCGAAAATTAAAGCACCGCGAATATTACCACGTTTACAGTATAACAGAAGTCATGTTTGCACATTTCAGTAGGTGAATGACATGGTGAATGAAATTGCCTTATATTTCTTCTATGAAGTCTTTGCAGTCATTTAAACCAGTCCTCAATATCTAAATGTATCACTAAAATACAGACAAGCTGGATCAAAATCTTTTGGAATCTTTTGGCAGCTCTTGGCTATATTTCTTTAGGGGGTAATGCCTTTTTGTGTGCCTTGTGGTATCATTAGAACAGGGATATTGGAGTCAAAATTCATGTCTTTCTGTTTTAGAAGTAAAAGAACCTTTATACATTATGTCATGTACATGTACCAAATTGATTAATCTTAAAAAATAAATGCCCCTAAATAAACATTTACTATTAAAATAGAAGTATTCTTGCATTTTATTTACAAATGTGTTAACATTCAAATCATTATAAAAATAGTGTTAATCATATCATATCCTCCCCTCCCTCCCTCCCTATCATGTATCAACATTTTAGCATGCTATTCATGTCTTTATTAAAATTAAAAACATGGATTGCATATAATTTAGATGTAGATCTATCTACAGTGTGTATGATATAGAGGGAGGGAGGAGGACACACACGTGTGCTTGCAATACAATACTGAACATCTTTCCCCTAGTGTTTTTCTATTCACACTCATCCTGCATGCATATAACAAGAGACACAAGTTCCCAGTTGAAATGAGATAATCAATATCATACAGCCGAAGAGCAGTATGCATATCATTATGGTAGCGCTTCAGTGTTTCAAGGATCATAACGTTGTCTGCCTATTCAGTTCGAAGTATTGTTATTCAAAATGAAAAAAATTTCATAAATGCATGCATTCTCGGTCAAAATGAAACATGATTCAACTTGGTGAATCACGACACAAAATTAGTAAGGACTTTTAAAGGTACTATGTCCCATTTGCAGGCCTAAAAATGAAAAGGTTAAATTCCAACGGCATTTTAAAGACAATACTAATTTAGAACTTCCCTAAAAAGAGGGGGGCTTGAAAATGTCTTTAAGTGGGAAAATAACGACTATTAGTTGTCGAATCGACTTAGGAGCTATAGAGCCAGTAAGTAATAGTCTGATTTTTCAGACCATTGTACCGAATGGTCGTACGTTTTATGCTGCGCAAAGATTCAATCAGTTTAATTTTGGCCATTACAAGAAGTGGGTTATTGATGTAGACAAATGCTCATGTACCCTTTACAGCTCATTTTATGTATGTTATTACCAAAGATGAAAAAGCCAGTCAGTCACTCAATAGTGTCTGACAGTGAAGTCTAGCAAGTAAACGGGTTTCCTTGCATAATTTGAATATTAGGACACTGCTAACGTTTAAATTTCACAGATAGGACATACATGACATATTCATAATTCCTGCAAAGTTCTACAGAACTTGATGATGGCTGCAAAAGGGACATTGTATCTTTAAGGGTTTTGGACAGGGTTTCGAAAACGCTTTTCTCCCCACTCTACAAAAAAAATATATATCGTAGGCCTTCAATGTACAGTATGCTGGCCTACAGGCCACATATTGGAAAACATGTAAGGGAAATCAAAGAAAATATTTTCACTTTAAACTTTTAAAATATTTTTTTTACTTCCTTAAGAATTAAATTTAACTCGCATAAAATTGAAATAATCAAGAATACACCCCATTAACATCATTAAGGTCTACTGTGGTACTGTTAAGTGCATCTACGTAATTGGTACAGGTACCTTAAAGACTCCTCAGCATTAACATATATAGTACACACAAGTACAAGAAGCGAGAATCTCTTAACCCAAGGCTGCTTTTATATCTGTCCCTCGTTCCTTCCTCCCCTCCTCCCCACTTCCTCCTTCCTTTGCTGAAAGAGACTTGCTTTGTCACACGCAGCTCATCTCAATTCATAATTCAATCAAAAGCTTGCGCGATGCTTGGCCATACACAGCAGTGTACAGTACCACAGTGTATGCTGCTGCATGCTTGTGTGCATGTCTTTTTCCAGTTGCAGAGGATAGCGCAGGGTACCAGTGATCTTGTTTATACAATGATGCTTCACATACACTTGCATCCACACATGTGATCTGTGTTACATGGTACTAGAAATGATGTAAAAGATACAATCTCAATTTGCAGCCATCTTCACTACAACAGCCCCCCCCCCCAAACCTATATATCTCTGTCTCTCTCTCCCTATCTCTTTTATCTATTTTCTCTCTTTCTGATCATGTCTTCCTATCTTGCTCTAGCTCTACCTATTCCTTTCTCTCTTTCTTTCTTTCTCTCTCTTTCTTTCCCTCTCCACCCTGATCAATCCTCTCCCCCTCCCCCTACAAATCTCTGAATCCCCTAATTAATCATCTCCATGAATATTCCAAAACAAAAATAGAACTAAGGAACTGAAGAACAGAGTGGAGACAGCAAAAACTCATATTCTTAAATCACAAAGCAATAATGTAGTACACTAAAACTGTTTTCACACTGGCAAAATTTTGCTTAACCCCATACTATAGGTGGGGTTAAAGGGGGGTATTAGCCCCACCTATAGTCCGGGGTTAAGCTTATTCCACTTTCTGTTCAGACACATAATTAACAAAGTGGGCTAGCCCCACCTGTACTGCTATAGTACAGGGTTAGCTGGCCCTGCAAAATAGCAGGGCTAACCCCGCAATTGTGGTGCTAACTCCGCAATTGCGGTGCCAAGCTAATGAATGAGAACAGAAACGAAAAAATAGTCCGGTACTACGCAATGGAGCAAATTAATGAATATATTAACGCTATACAGCTAGTCTGGGGTTAACGAATTGCAGTGGGAACAGCATGAATTTTCTTATTCCGGGATAGGCGCTTAGTATACATGTAGGACTAACAAAGTGTGTGTGAAAGGCCAAAAAAGTTAGTCCGAGGTTAAGGATAGTACGGGGCTAAGCAAAGTACGGGGTTAAAGATAAAGTTGAGTTCTGGTCATGCGATTGCATTGTGAAAGAAACAGTGTGGAATCGATCAGAAAAGGTTTATCATCTAGCATATAAGTATTGGTGTGTACTGCAAAGTTCTGTAATCACCAACATGATAAGAAATTTGGCCCAGTCTTGGTAAAGTTAAAAGCACTGTACACAGAAAAATGTATATGGGACTACACGAACATGTGGCATAAAAATCTGTCCCGATTTTTATGCTGTTACATGCCATGTTTAAAATATTAAGGCATTTAAAGAGCCATGCTTTTCAGAGAACATTTTTAATCTGATGTTCTTCCACACTTGCATAATAACAATGATAACGCTCACAAATTATTTTTCACCTCTTCTCAGAACTCAACCTTCTCTTTAAGCAAAACAAGTGTGAAAAGAGTATGTGGTACATTTTAGTAGGGGTCATGCACATACATGTACGGAATGCTATTAACCGCAAACTGCTACATGTACATCTTGTACAGTACCTTAGAATTTAATGAGATGACATACAATGCAAAACAAGTAGTTGTTATCCTAACTTGTATTTGTGATTAGATCAGTTTACCTTCGTCTGATCCATATTGCAAGCAGCTATATTTAGGTACCTTTGAATTGCCATCAGTATCCAATCCATTTTAAGCATTTCTAAGAATTACATAATTGGTTGAAAGCTGTCATAATTGGTCAAAATTTGGAGTATTGCCGACTTCCATTTGTCAGTACTTCAGTTTGTCCTGGTCTAAATGATAAGTGACATGAAATGACAGAGTTGGGTAGCTTTGAATGTGATGTACGGCTGTATCAAGGCATCAAATCATTTTCAAGCATTTCTGAGAATAAAATAATTGGTCAGAATTTGTCAAAATTTACCACAAGTATTGCACATTATACAGTGCAGCTAATGAATTGCATTTGCCATGAAACCGTTTATCTTTCTCTAATCCATGTAGCAGGCAGTTTGCTCACTGTATATGTATGGAATACAGAAGATATTAAATCCTTTTCAACCATTTCTGAGAAAAAAATGGTGACAACCTTTGTTGACGACATTAACATTCATGCCAATCGATCAGAGGACAACTTGGGCAAGCAAATCAGTCACTTGGGAATACATTACTGCAAAAGTAGTTAATGTACCTGTCAGATTTGGGCTTGGGAAATCATGTCATGGGAAATCATGTCATGGAAAAAGAACTTGTGACAGTTCTGTTTTTTTCTCATAAAAATTCAAGAACATTGGTTGCTTGGTCTCACCATATCAACATTTTCAAATCATGAAAGTCAAAAGTTGTTTCTTCCTGATGTAACATGAGCATTGCATTTTGCAACCATTTTTCTTGGCAAAGCTTTGTACTTTTACCTCATATTACATGAGCCTTGAAAATCCAGAGCTACATGTAATGCCCTTGGTTGCAAAACAATGATTACAAAACCAAGCACATGTTCAAACAGCGATTATCCATCTGCCGCCATGCCGCAAACAAAAGCCAAATGTTCCACAAAAAGGCAAAGTTTAGTAAAATGGATTTTTCTCTCCTATAATCCATATCTGGAAAGTTATTGATTTTGGGCATTAGATAATGATGGGAAATGTGAGATAAATTGCATCTGCTAATGGAAGCGTGAGAAACTAGTCTATGGTGTCTTATAATTCTACTGACCACCACGATATTGTATATTGTTTGCCAATTCGAGCCTTTTAACTTAAATATCTTTTCTTTTGAGGGGGAGATAAGGGAAGGGGGAGAGAAGGGAAGGGGGAGGCAGCATGTTACTGAAAGTTGTATTGATCTGGGCCATACAATGGGAAATAGGTGGGGGGTATATATGTCAGCTTCACCCTGTCCAGGATCTTCATGTACCAATGGACTGTAAAATGCTCAAAGAGAAAAGTTACTGGGACTAGGCTAGTAATCCTATTTTTATATTGTCAGCATTGCCTCTAAATAGCACAAGAGCCGATGATTATGAATAAAGCAGAGGTACAGGTGACAAACTAGACTGAAGTAGAGTTTATTTATCCATATATGTATAGTATATGTATAGGAAGTTAAACACATTTCTGTCAATGGGTTGTCAAAATATCATATTTTACCTTGATACCTTGATGTGCAGTACAGTTACCCCAATTCGAAGTACACAGTTAACCTAAAAACAACTTACTCATAAATTTCAATTTATCATACATCTAATAGCTTTATAATTAAAATAAGCCCTAGTTCTCTACCTCTAGGCTCTACAAAGTAAGTACTCACAATCTTACCCCTGACGCCAGGTGGTAGAAGGCACCTGAAGAAAGCCTCTCTCCTGGAAAGTACACAAGGTGAACTGTATCCTCAAACAGATGCAGCAACAGATTACTTAGACCAAACCATCCAGGTGAACACTTGGGACACAAACACCTGATGGGCTTATAGCCTACTTATCACCAGGCAGCCAATCACTATTGTATGGTTGGAAACTGGCAGAGCATCAAAGTCACCAAGTGTGACCTCCTTCAGTAGTGGTTCTTGAACCACTGTTCAGTGTTCACCAGACCATCTTCAGACTTGCGAGTCACTGGTTTCAGAGCAGCATCCTAACCAAGCTCTGCATATTAACAAAAATGACACAAGTGCACTGGATTAGAGAACAACATTGAATTTACTCATCTCTCTTTTTTCCCTCCAAATCACTTGCCTGTGCTGAAGAGCAAACAACCATGATTTGTCATCATTGTTTCATAGCAACTAACTGCACAATCATACATCCCCCCTTCTTTAAAGTCTGGAATGAACTACTCTTATACATGCAGCCTGTCTCATAATACTGCTTAAAACAAACTTAACAAACCAAAGGCACTGGAGCACATCAATATTATGTTCCTATTCTGATTAGTTTTTAAATACAAATGAGACAAAGTCTCCACAGGTTTGGGATCCCATCATCAATTGAATATGTATCCCACATAGCCAGGTCAGTGTTGCTGTCCTTTATAACTCAGATGACCTTACACTAATGAGTAGCCTGCAATATCAGGCCCTAATGTGGTCATTCAAAAACATGGATAATACAATATACATTTGATATTTTTCTTTGTTATTAGTTACTCAAGAATGAAAGGTAGACTGGTTGAATTAGGGCCTTTGTTAAATTCTTTTAGATGTAAGATTGAATATATCACATTATCAAGAAACATACATTTGGACAAATCAAGTTTTTACATAGCCTACTTACAAAATTACAAAACTTGGAAGGGTATAAATAATTTAATTGTTAAATGTATATAGCATTTAAGTACCGGTATGTACTTACACGTGGCCCCAGAAGGGGGTACTCGCCTAATACGGTATACAGGGATGTGCCGCTCTAATGGGTTACTTTTTTGCAAAAAATCCCTAAACACAGGGTATGATTTTGTGCTGCAAAAGTGCCCCCACTTTTCAGGTCTTGGCCTTAAACATGGGCTACTATTTTCTTCAGGATATTATCTCACCCATAATCTCACTAAAGTGAAAATTCCAGATGCAAAATCCTGCAAAAATTATTGAAATCAGTTCACTTTTTCATCTAAAGTCCTTGACGATGGTCGCACAGATTTATCGCTATTATTTTATTTGAGCTCCGCTTCTGACCCCGGGCTCGCTCTGCTTTTTTAGTGGATTTTTCCCACAAGTTCTTTTCCAACTTGCTACATTATTGTTACAAACTGATGGGTTTTAAATCAAAAAGCTAAATAGGCTGGAGTACAATGGGAAGTACGAGAGAGCGTGCAACGCTTTAGAAATTGGAGGAGAAACAAACAGCTGAAACTGGGAAAGCTGTTACTAAGTAAACTAGAAAAGTCAACGCAAAGCGTAGCATCCCCTCGCAGGGTACAAATGGCCTATATACGTCAGAACAAGTTTACTCCATTAGACTATACTATTATATTACTAGGCAAGGAAGTTAACCACATTTTCACATACATGTATATAATTAGGTGTTTTTTGCATATTTAATGAGCTATGACCTTTCACCTTTGACCTACATACTCCGAAATCCAACTTAGGCTGTGTTTTGATACCATGTAAATGTACCATCATATCAAATTTCATTAAAATCCGTCAAACATTATTACAGTTATCGAACGGAAACCAGATTCGCATATTTAATGAGCTATGACCTTTGAACTGCATACTCCGAAATCAAACTTAGGCTGTGTTTTGATACCATATACCTTCATATCAAATTTGATTAAAATCCGTCAAACAGTACTAAGTTATCAATCGGAGACCAGATTCGCATATTTAATGAGCTATGACCTTTGACCTACATACTCGGAAATTGAAATTAGGCTGTGTTTTGATACCATGTACCTTTATATCAAATTTGATTAAAATCCGTCAAACATTATTAAAGTTATGGATCGGAAACCAGATTCGCATATTTAATGAGCTATGACCTTTGACCTACATACTCGGAAATTGAACTTAGGATGTGTTTTGATACCATGTACCTTCATATCAAATTTGATAAAAATTTGTCAAACATTATTAAAGTTATCGAACGGAAACCAGATTCGCATATTTAATGAGCTATGACCAAAATCGGTTGAAAAATAACGAAGAAGAAGCATTTTGAAAACTGTGGATGGACGGACGGACGACGGACGCCACGCCATGGCATAAGCTCATCGGGCCCTTCGGGCCGGAGGAGCTAAAAATGGGTACCAGTATGGGTTTAGACGCTTCAGCGCCTTCAGCCGCACACCCCTAACAAAGCCGAATCTGAGTCCCCCTCCCCTCGGGCACGTAGCCCAATATGTGTATTAAACAAATAATTAGTGACAATACATCTCATCTGCTCAAATATGATCACAATGTATATGAAGAAGAAAAAAAAAAGGATGCGCTAACAGAACCTGGCTGAGAATCTACCATTTTCTTGACAATAAAAAGATTGATGTAGTCTTCTCAATTCATACTTTGTATTCCCATCTGTTATGCACTATGAATCTCTTAAATGATTTGCATTCTTGTAAATAATCTGATTTATACAAAATATTTATATCTACCATGGGCTGGGCAGAGATAGAAAATTGTGATACTATATATTCTTATCAAAACTTGACCTTTCCAACAACAGATTCCTATCAAAGTATCAAAGATATTTTAATGAGGAAGCCAGATCAAAACAACAACAAATCGTTCAATCTTTCCAAAGAATACAAATATTAGATCAATAGAATTATGCAAAGTTCAATGTTACGGTCGCTTGATCCTCAGCACGTACACTGTAGTTTACACAATGATGAAACAATCTTTTCATAACAATCCTAAATGAAACTTGAAAAAAAGGAAGAAAGGCTTCGACTCTTCTGCAGATATTCCCAATGAAATTCCTATAAAGCAAAGAAGAATTGCTCAGTAAGGGGTCATAGACATGACCTAATAATACTTTTAGGATGAATGAAAATATTCTGGCGATGGGAATTTCCCTTGGATTTTTCAACTTAACTGCAACAACAAAGATCTTATATGCCAAAGATTGGCCCCTGTACAGGTCAAGATGGTGTCCTACCTGTACAACCAGCCTGCATGCAGTTTACTTATATTTGTACTTGTGCTTGATATAATCAAGGGTACATTGCAATGGTACAAGTTCATCAAAGGCCGATTCCAGGCAATGTGTCCCCTATGACATATGTCTTTTTTACACATATCATTTCATCCAAAAAGGAACAATCTCGTGGTGTGACCAATGAAAAACGGTGCTCTCTGGTACCCCTACCTACTATTTGTCATAGTTATATTGAGAGATGCATAAAATATGTGGATAAATATCATATGACGTACACTGTACGGGATGCATTGCACCGGGACGCATTGCACCGAATCGCCCAAAATATTTTCTAAAATATGAAAAAGATTAAATTATTCTACTATGTGGATTGTGGAATACATGTACTGTATATGAATGGACTATAGATCTGTAAATCCAAAATACCATACCACACAAGTAACTTTAACCATATCCCCTAATCCTACGGCTTTATTCCTAACCCTACGCATGACCGTGGCCTTAACCCTAACCCTAACCCCGACTATTAACCTGACACTGACCCTAACCAATAACCATAACTCTACATGTCATACATACATGTATGTACTGATGCACGGTGGGGTTTTGTGTAGTGAAGCCAAACAATCTTAAAACATATATGTACATTACATGTTCGTACATACAGTATACAACGTACATGATATCCAGTAACATTGCATGGAAGTTCATTTTTACAAATCCAGAGAGTATACCCTATTACTGTTTTATTAGGGAACACAAGTATCTCTTGGTCCTATTAATTTAATGGTATACTGTGTAAAATGTATGTAATATAATTATTATTTTTTGTTCAGCCTCCCCTAGAACCTTAAACTGAATATTATTATTAACAGCATAAAGCGTACCTGAATATGCAGACAAATATAATATTACAAGTTCCACTTTAATCACATGTACGGTATGCACAATGACAATGTAATATTCTTGGTACCAGACTACCAGTCAAAACTTAACACCATGATTGGCACCTGTAGGCCTATGGCTTATTTTCAACAAAGAGTGTTATTATGGTGTCTGCCTGTCTGGCTGAATGTAAATGAACCATGGAAATAGATACAGAGACTGCTATATAATGGTGTCTGGTTGAATGTAAATAAAGCATGGAAATAGATCAGGTCAAATGTAGCCTCTGTATACAATTCCAGTTTTTACATTCTATTCCATTGCTATCTATTATGATATGTCACTAGTCTTTACGTACAGACTTTATTTCAAATTTTGACAATAGAGTTCACATATACCCTGTATGCCTAAGCAGTAAACACAGCCAATCTACAGTGTACATCCACCATTTTATATCATGGAAGTAAAGGTCCGAAGGTCTGCGAGAACCAGAAGCTCAAAGCTCATTCAGTTTTACATAGGGTTAATGCCTTTCTAGCTCTCAGCAGTCTAGCACTAGCAGGCCTACTGCAATAGTACAGGTAGCCTATATATATTAATGTGGATACACTTTTCCAACTCACTGTTAGTGTTGGCCATACATGTAGCTGAAAAGAGAGATCACCGTTTTAGAGATGTATCTAGGGTACGGTATTGTGCTTCTGCCCCAAGGGTATTATAGTATACCTTGGAAACAATTCATTTGATTGAACCTCCTGGGCAATGCATATAATTCATTTTAGAAGGCTTGGAATTTACAAACAGCAAAATACAATGTACATGTACGTACTCTCCTTGATTGTCTCCTTCTCATAGCGAACCACACAAAATATGGGAAATCATAATGTGTCTGAATACTGAGACTAAATTCAATGTAATTTCTACACTATTTCTTTATCAAAATTTTCTTTTTTCTTCCTAAACAAATTAAAATTTAGAGCAATGCTCTTTTATCAAGTAGTAGAATAGATCAGGTCAATTGAAAAGTCAATAAACACATACTGTAGAACAAGATTCATCCTGATGTTGAGTAGATTTCAATAGAAAGAAGAAAAACATGAAAAAGAGATCAGTGAAAAATTGAGGGAAATCTTATTACAGAAAAATGCAAAAAGAGTGTTCCCCTGAGAATGTGGCGATCCATTTGTGTGTGTGTGGTGCCATGGTGCGACTTCAGTTTTGAGAATGCACATTACGCACCCATAGGGGGCATCCATTGGAATTTTTATAGACTCATACTTTAAAAATAAGAAGTATGGCAAACTATATTGGTAAACTAGACTTTTCTACAAATATCTGGTCAGTTTTCTTGAATTTCTTCTTATTCTTTGGTTGTACAATACCCCCCCCCCCAAAAAAAAAATGAATTTCAAATTTGCCCCTGATGTGGTTAAGATTAATTGTCTGATTTTTTTTCAAGTCGATGTGGGGAAAATCTTTTTCTGTGTGAATTTGCCTAGTATAGACAGTTTTACAGCAATACATGTAGTTCAGCTTAATGATAATAATAAAAACGGTTCTTATAAAGCGCTTACCACCGAAGTCTCTTGTACATAATAAATAACCGTGGCTTAATCATGTAATTAAAAAAATGTATTGTCTACAGTTAATATGTAAGCATGATGAGAAAATACAATGAAGTTGGTTGATAATAGCCTAATAACTTGATTGCCATGTCAACCAAAGTACTGTGGAAAGTTTGCATACTAGATTACAGCACTGATATGAGAGATGCCTTTTAATAAAGACTTCACAAAGCCTTGCCAAGTCTTCTCCTCTTTTAATCCTAGCTTTTAAAAGCTCTACATGTATGCCACAATGTGTACATGACACACAGTAGAATATGATAATCTCCAACTCGTACATTTCTGTGGGTATGAGGCTCCATTTCTGTACAGTACACTACAGTAAGGCTCCATAAATTGTATACCGGCTACTGTACAATAAATGGTTGTAAGTGGCTAAGCGCTACATGTACATATAAATCTGTACCAAAAAATGAATTTTCCATGTTTAATTAACAGGAAAATCAATCCTTGACACTAAGTAGATTTGAAGAGAAACCTGTGGGAAAAGTTTGAGCAAAATAAACTACCGGTAATAAAAAAAAATATCAAAAGGTGAAATCCCTACTGTAGAGGAATTGAAGTGACTTGGTAATGTTGCTGTGATTGGACTGGCAGACACTTTTTCCAACCAGTTGAACCTGTAAATGTATGATTGCCAATGAAAACAAATATATATATTAGACTTTACAACAGTTCTCTTAAAAATTAACTTATCATTAAAAATCCTCATTGATTACATTAAAACTTTATTTCATTGAGAGAGAAGAAAACATTATTGCCTGAAAGAAGCTTAAAGGGGAAGTCCATCCTGATAATAAGTGGGTTTTAATGGAAGCAGAAAAATGAAACGGGTCAGTTAAAGTTTGAGCAACCTTCATCAATAACTAAGAATATGAAAGTGTATGAAATTTTCTATACAGAGCAAATTGGAGAGGAGCTCGCAAGATACATCACAGTGTTAACAATTTGTGTTTCACTGTTGACAACTTCAAAAATTCATAACTTTCCTAGTTTTAATTGGATATCGCTCAAACTTTCAATGACCTGTTCCTCTCATTTTTCTACTGTAATTAAAACCAACTTAATATGAGGGTGAACTTCCCCTTTAATGATTCTCAGGACAAGATGTCTAATATCCTGTTCAGAATGGAGGAAATTTATACAAAACTTGTATAAGAAACTTAGTACAAAGAATGATAGTATAGCGAAAGGGGTAAACACACTGGATCAGAACATCACAGTTTTGAAGAAGTCAGATGACATGACAGCTGACCAATACATGTGTATGATCAGCTCCATCCAATGATATGGTTTTTCAGAGGATTCAACGTTCAGATGTGAAAAAGATCCTGCTTTTTACTGAGTTTTTGTTTGAAATGATGCTAAAACATGGGTTTCCTCTATGACGTTTTTGTTGAAGACCATCCAGACTGGTGAAAATTACGTATGACTTCTTGTATACATGTGTATACAGCCATAAGATGAATTTGGTTAGTCTGAAAGAGGCGGGGGAGTCTAAGAATCATGGGACCGATGAGGGTGCAATACAATAGTGCAATAGGAGGTCACTTTTAATTTCTGAGTGATTTCAAATAAGATACCGGTAAGCAAACTTGTGATTGTGATGAATGTAGTCTATCAGGCCAATAATCAACATCTGTTATCCTAGTATGCAGGAGAAAGTGTAGGCCTACTTTATGAAGAAAAAAACTTTGATCTTGATCATGAGTACGTGCTGGCTGTCATGTAACTTTGGCCAAAGTGAGTCATTGCAGTCTGGCAAGTGAGTGCTAAACTTCCTCTGAAAATCTGACACACTTGACAGAAAAGTTGAGCTTGCATACTACTTTATGCACTTGCAGTGCAAAGTATTGTTTAGTGTTCCTAAACAACCCCTACATTGCCATGGAATTTAAGAGAAATGATTGTAAATAAACAATGAAAAGTTTTTTATTTATAACTTTCACTATTTAATCAACTGATGGGGCATAAAATGTCTCCCATGGAAAAGTGTTTGAAAAATAAGACATGTATCCTGAACATCATGTGCATATGTTGGCTGTGGTGTAACTCTGAGCCGAAGTGAGTCATGCAGTCTGGCAAGTGAGTGCTAAACTTCCACTGAAAATCTGACGCACTTGACAGAAGGATGCATGAGCTTGCATTTACTGCACTTGCTGTGCAAAGAATTGTTTAGTGTTCCAAAATAACCCCTATTGTACCATGGAATTTACAACAACAAAAAATGAAAATTAACAATGAAAGGGGAAATAAACATTGTAATTTCATTTTAATCAATTGATTGGATATATTTATTTCTCCCATGGAAAGTTGTATAAAAAAAAGACATTCACATCATGAACATCATGGGTGGTATTCTCATAAGTTAAGCCGGGACTAAGTCCAGACTAAACAAGAATTTTAGTTCACACTTCTATGGAATGCTAGGTGTCATCTTCCTCCTTCAATATTCATGACAATTTATAATCTACCAAAGACTTTATTGAAAATAGGTTCATACTCATATTATCTTTTTCTTCCCATTTCATTGCAAAATTAATATTTTTGACACTTTTCATTGCAGGATTAAAATAATCTGTACAGGGTAAATGAGTTGACAACAGGCACTCCATAAAAGTGTGAACTAGTTAAGCCAGGCTGAACTTAGTACGCGCTATCGGAATACCACCCCATGTGCTTATCAGCGTGTCCACACACAAAACAATTTATCCCGAAACTCTATAACGATACGTCGTATAAAGAATCATCGTATAAATTTCAGGGTGTCCACACACAAGAAACGTCGTATAAAGAATCATCGTATAAATTCCAGGGTGTCCACACACACAAGAAAGTAATCCCAAAACTCTACAGCGAAATGTCGTATAGGTGCGCAGTTTGCTACTGCGGTCATGAAATGGAAGCGGAAATGAGAGGTCAGGTCTCCTTTCGCGTGCGATCCGACGTTAAGCCCCGCCCAGTTAGACTAGTTCCGTCCACACACAAAATTTCCATGATTAAGCGTGATTAGGCGTGATTAGTTATTGAGTTCTAGTTCAAACGATGCCCAAACCTGCGTTTCGTTATCGACGTATCGTTATACGACGTATCGTTAGTAAGCGTCCACACACACAATTTCATCATATAACTATCGCGAAACGGTATAACTATCGCGAAACGGTATAACTAATCACGCCTAATCACGGAAAATGTTGTGTGTGGACAGGGGGTATGTTGGCTGTTGTGTAACTTAATACATTTAGGGCTAAAGTGAGTCATGCAGTCTGGCAAGCGAGTGCTAAATCAAAATGTGACGCTCTTGACAGAAGGATGAGCTTGCATACTACTTTACATGTACATCTAAATACTGGGAGCAAATACAATTTTCAGAATATTCTTTAACAACTTGAATCATTGGATGGCCCTCCAAAAACACATTGGCCCATACTCTGCCAGCTTAATATCAGTTGAAAGTCATGAAAATGTTTTACATCTATACAGCAACAACTTAGAACTTGGGCTCCATCTAACCACATATATGCTACACAAAATATTGATCTACATTTAACCCTCTATTCAGACGTACTGTATTCTATCGCTACATATGATAGAGTACTACAAAAATTAGATGTCAATTTCTTGACAGGCCATGTTTTCCAAAGATTTTGGTTGGTTCTATAATATAAGACCCCGTTCTCACTCACTTTGAAAGTGGTCTTAATAGTTAGACCGCTCCAGAGGAATGGGTCTTGAGGAACGGTTTGCGAGCGTTCACACTCCACGAGTCAAAGTGGTCTTGTTGCTATGGCAGCTCAGGTCAGCGGGTAAATTTTTTCGCGCGCGGAATACTAAGCGTATGTACCGTACTACATGTTTCGCGGAACGTCACTAGCTCACTTCTGTTCAAAGTGCGCTTCCGTTCACACTTTAGAGCGCTCCAAACCGCTCTTAATAAGACCCGTTCCTCAAGACCACCTCCCGAGGTGGTCTTCTGGAAGCGTCAGAAGTCCACTTCCTGGACCACTTTGACCCGTTCTCATTCACTTCGTTGGAGCGGTCTAACTAAGACCCGTTCCTCAGGAGCGGTTCTAAGGTGAGTGAGAACGGTCAAAGTGGTCCAGGAAGTGGACTTCTGGACCGCTCAGAAGACCACCTCGGGAGGTGGTCTTGAGGAACGGGTCTTATTAAGAGCGGTTTGGAGCGCTCTAACGTGCGAGTGTGAACGGAAGCGTACTTTGAACGGAAGTGGTCTAGTGACGTTGCACGCGAAACATGTAGTATGGTACATACGCTTAGTATTCCGCGAAAAATTTACCCGCTGACCTGAGCTGCCATAGCAACAAGACCACTTTGACTCGTGGAGCGGTTTGAGCCATAAAAACTGCTCAGAGTGTGAACCCTCGCAAACCGTTCCTCAAGACCCGTTCCTCTGGAGCGGTCTAACTAAGACCACTTTCAAAGTGAGTGAGAACGGGTCTTTGACCGTTCTCACTCACCTAAGAACCGCTCCTGAGGAACGGGTCTTAGTTAGACCGCTCCAACGAAGTGAATGAGAACGGGGTCTAATAACCAGATTCCAAACACTTTCAAGACAATAGCCTTGGGACTTACATGTACATGTACATGCATCTGAAGAAATTCTTCATGCCGAGGCATGGGAAGTACAGAACATTGCATTTATTTTAATACATTGCAACTGAACATTCACTTTCTGTGTTCTTTGATCCATGAACTTAAATCTTTATATGCCACACAAATAATCTCCCTATACCACACTGTATTTAATACCAAATGCTTCAACATTATTTGACTATTGCTAGTACAATATTAATCTATACTGGTGTTAAAAAGGATTGTCAAGGAGCTACCATACCGGTAATCAAGACCAGAAATTGGTAATTTTGCAAAGCTAGTGTGTTGTAAAGCAACCCTTCCCTCAACTAGTGCCTATTGTCTTGTGCAAAAATGCACGAGTGGCAAACGAGCAACTGTGCAGACAGGCGAGGAAAGCAATTGAAGTGCCATCTTAAACCTTTATATTTAATAAATATTTAAAAACCTCTCTTAGTCTCTCCCGTTTACTTCACCAGCATCAGAGATCAAAGAATCAAAGGAATTCATTCATTCAAAAGTACAATGTACACCCTTTACAATCTATTTCAATTAATTACCATTTTGAGATACTTGCAACTCCATTTGTTTGAACCTTCTTGAGAATGTACATGTACACTGTGCATGTAATATGAAATTATTATACATGTACACCACCTGTAACAGGGCTCAATCACGTTATTGCTACAATCATTTGAAAAATACAATCAAGAGATACATCTGTACATGTATGTACCCTGGTATTTACTGGTACGATGTTAGCATTATTATGTGTACACCTCTTAATTGTAAATTGGCTATTCATACATCCACACTTCTGCACTAACGTACTTCACTTTCCATCGTAAACTATCCTCAGTCCTTATCTCAACACATTAAACATAAAACACTACTTCATTTTACCTGCGCAGCTAGGAACATCATCCAGCTCAAAGAACTCCCTGTGCGACTGAATTTTGAACAATGGTGTATGAAGATACTCACAGAGTTTACATCTTCTCCTGCACATCCATTTACAAGTAAACACAAGACCACGCGGTAGGAGTGCTTTGTTCTACAGCTCGATATAGATAATGGCCAAGCAATGTTGTGCATTCATCATGTAATCATTCACTAACACAATAGCAGCTACCATCGATGGAAAGGTTAAATCCATTATGCATGCTCAAGTGCAAGCGCAGGGTCCACAGTTGAATAGTCTACAGTGCAGACTCTCCTTTACATATGTATACACAAGGGAAATAGTCACACACAAAAATACAGCCTCCCCCCCCCCCAATAAATTGATAATAACACACATGTGCAGTGTATACTAAAAATATCTATAGTTTACAGGAGCTCTTGTTGGATTCCATGTTGCCAGTCATTACAGAGATTTATTGTTTCTTGCTTTTTTTGTGTGGTTTGTTTGTTTGTTTTCTTATTGGGGGTCTATTTTTATACTTAATTTTTCAGCTTTTTCATAGCTTTCTTAAAGGGAAATCCAACCGAAATAAACAAATACTCTAAAAGAAAGCAGAAAATCAGAGAAGCAAACTGATGAAAGTTTCAATTAAATCTGACTAAATATAAGAAAGTTATGAATTTTTGAAAGTTGTAATCACTATACGTAGGCTATGGGCACTTCAAATTGGCTGAAGCGGTAATATCAATGTGATGTAGTGTCGGACTACTTTCCCATCTGTTCCAACATATAAAATGACTAAAATATATTTTTTTCAAATATTCATTGCTCAGGAGGGTCTATTCTTTTTAGACGACCTATAATAATATGCTTTGTATAATATATTTTGAGTAGTGCCCCAAGGGAAAAGGAACTTACAAGGAAAACAGAAATTAATGATATTTTTGAATATGGCTATTGGGAGAGTTATCCACGTCCTACGTCACAATCCACTGACCAAACTACCAACTTGAGATTCGCATAGACTAATTAGACTTAGTGATTTCATATTTCAAACATTCATACAGTACGTGTGTAACTTCCTTACTATTGGTCCGATTTATTTCAAACTTTTGCCATTCTGCTTCTGTTATTTTTCTGCTTTCATACAAATCAACTTATTACAAGGGTTGGATTGCCCTTTAAGCTTGCTCACTCAGGGCTCGTACGTATCTTCACTGATTCCCCCACGACACACACACACACACCCGCATATACCCAAATAATTAATGTACATGCATGTACTTTATATCAAACATACATAAGGCCAAAAAAAAAAAGTTGTTTGGTTGTCCTCGATTGCTTTTCTGGAGTAGGGGCGGGCGGGCGGATTTTTTTTTTTTTTTTTTTTTCTCCATTTGTTTTCTTCTTCATATGGACTCATTTCTTCCTATTTATTTTCAATTTTGTTCAAATCATGAAGCCAATATTATTATTATTTAAACACAAAAGAATCCCGACCAAAAATCATGAATTGCCATGTCAATATTCATTTTCATTTTCGCTGTTTCGAGGTAGTTTTCGGCTATAGCGAGGCAGTTTTCGTCTGTATGTAAAACGTGCGTACGTCTATAGGGAGCGCGACGTGTCGTTCGTTCGCCAGCGCGTCGTTTGTTCGTGCGGCCGAGCAGGTATCCCACGCCAGTGCTCGCGGCGCCAAAAACTATCCCTGTGGTGATCCGACTGCAATGATTTAATACGTGCGGGGAGACACTATTGATCTTGCGATACACGAAAAATAGTGATCTAAATCTGAAAAATACTTGAAATACAGCTCAGGTTTTGGTACCCATCTTCCTTACAGACCACGTAAGATATTCGATTTTTCAGATTCAGGTAGCGGGACTGCCGATTACATCGCTAAAATGTGATATTTAAGGATACATTTTCTATTGCAAATGTGGTTCTCCTGTGACTCTGATATGTTTTGTATGTGTGTGATGTGTATTATGCTATGTATTTTAAAGTGATTTTACCACGCATACAACGGACCCACCGAAAACTGCCGCCTGGCCGAAAACTCCCTCCTCTTCTCTATTAAAGACATAATTGCGTACTAAAAGGACCAAATTGGCGACGGGACACATTTTGATCCTTGCAACATGCATGAAATGGTACTGTATGTTTGGCGTTTAAAATTGCTCCAAAATAAATGTATATTCTTAAAAAAAAAAAAAAAAAAAATATAAAAAAAAAAAAAAAACGAGCGGGCCGAAAATGAGGAGCGGGCGGTCGAGGACAACCAAATGATTTTTTTTTTTGGCCTAACAAATGTTCTGGTCTATTCAACATTCCATTAATCATATGATCTACCTGTAAAAGTAGCAGTATTCATCAACTTCTAGAGAATTCATATGCATACAATTGTTTAAGTCATAATAATAATAGATATAGTTATTTCTAAAATTGTAATTATCATCATCATCATCATTTATTCAGTATCATTATCATTATAACTATTGTAAATAATATTCATCGTCATTATCATCATCATTATTATAGTTTTGTCAGTATCAATAAACACCAAATCAATCAGACAGTGCTGATTCTAAAATACAAGTAGGCCTACATGTACGGGTACTTTGGGAATAATTACTTCAACAAAGTGCATTAGAGTTTTGAAAGTTTGTTTCATTTGTTTCTTGAGAATTCATATACATGTAAATTTCTTTCACATAAATTTCTAATTCTTTCTTTCCAGGCTGACAGCAACCATGAAACATCATCTCTTTTAAAACTGCGAAAAAAGTTCATAGCATAAGAAAATAGGGTACTGGTAAATCAAATGTACATGAACCAACAGCCTACACAATACATTAGCCAACTACAACGACTGTGCATGGTGGAAGATTTATGTAACTTGTAAAATCACATGATTTTATTTATATTTTTAAAACCCTATTATTAATGCATCAGAAGAACTTTCCAGAATATTTTCAAACCCGATGACACATATACATGTACATGTATATACTAAATACTGTTGAATAATTTGGAATGTATGATGTAATCTGAAAATCGAGAGCAACCACTTTACATGTCACTTCAAATTACTGGAACAGGGGCGGCATTCAATAATACAGAACCCTATCCTTACATGTTGAACACATTTGTCAGCACTCTATTTCAAAAGACATCTGGTGATTTTCGGTAATTGATGACTCACAACTTGCTATTCCACCGAGTCTTGCTCATGCTCACAATCAAATCTGAACTTGGCAGGATCTCAAGCTTAACTACTGTTTTTGCAGAACCTACGGCCTACAGTGTACAAGTATGCCTCCTGAATGTCTTTATTGTTCACGTATGTGCCGACCCTTCCTTATTGCCATTTCATATTCACATTTTCTCCAACAATACACAAAGATAAAGCCCCCCATCGCTTTTAACTGGGCTCAGTAAAAGGCTTCATAAGCAAATAATCACAGAGTACTCTGGCGATGGGAAAAAAATCATTGTAGAGGTGATCTCGGGCTACTATCTTCCCGAGCTGAATGCAAGGGAAAATATATACCCCCTACCCCCAAGATCACTGAATTGTAAGTAAAAAGTGATCCAATAACATTGTGCAATATTTTGCCTTGCAGTTGATGGAATTACATTAAACCCAATCTTTGATTGTATTTATTTTGGATAAATCAACTGTACACTCTTGTGCTTGAAGCTTTTATGACTTTTTTGTCCGATGTAGAGTGTTTTAAAATAAGCACACTCCACACTGATGCACTACTTCAAGATAATGTACCTAAATTAATGGAAGCAGGTTTTAATTTTGCTCATGTTTGCTAGTTTGCATTTACCTGATTCAGGGAATCTTCTAGTAGTCTGCTACAAAATTGAGGGTTTCCAAGTTGAAAACGAGTATGATATTTCAAATACCTCAGACCACAGGCACGTAGCCAGGGGGGGAGGGGGGGGCGGAGGGGGCGGTCGCACCCCAAAAAAAAAGAGAGAGAGAAAGGAAAAAAGTAAGAGGACGTAGGAAGAAAAAGGACCGTCTTCTTTCTCTAATAATTTAATGAAACGTCAAAGCGGGAGGGGGGAAACTGAATTCAGACAAGGATTAAGAGTCGAGACAGTACAACGAATCGTCTTCTTTCTCTAATAATCTAATAAAAGGTCAAAGCTTTTGCGCGGGAGGGGCTGAATTCAGACAACGATTAAGAGTCAAGAACGGTACAACAAATCGTTTTGTTTCTCTAATAATTTAATGAAAGGTCAAAGCTTTTGTGCGGGGGCTGAATTCAGACAAGATTAAGAGTCGAGAACGGTACAACAAATCGTCTTCTTTCTCTAATAAGTTAATGAAACATCAAAGCGCGGGAGCTGCACCCACCCCCTAAGGAAGCGCGCTTCGCGCGCTCTGTAAGTGATTCGCACGCTTTGCGTGCTCACTATCGTCCCCCTAAAATAAATCCTAGCTACGCGCTTGTCAGACCGATCTGGGCTAATATGCACAAAACTAGCAGCCAATTCTATACATGAAGAAATGCAGCATGCAGGAGTGCAAGCTCAAGTAGATCGAAAGCTTCATTCTCTGATTTTGAAGGTTGCTCCGCTGAGACAATGTCTGTCTCCACTAAATGCCTCTATTAGTCATGTGACACATTGCTTCGTCCGAAACTTGCTCCTTTACAAAGTCTGCAGGATTGAATTTAATGTCTATGGAGAACGATTTCGCTCCACGGTGACATCTCATTAATCGCACACAGGCAAACTCAAACTAGACTGATAGACTCTAATTTCAGAGTCTCACCTTTTCTGTTTTGGACTCGTTATTTTTTTGTTTAGGCTTGCATCTAACCCTGTAACCGATCATCGGATCGGGGGCCGATCGTCGGCCGATCATGGGAGATCGGAAAATAAATTCCGATCGCTGATCAAAAAAAATGATCGGGAAAAAAAAAATTGGCAGATTTTTTTTTTTTTCGAAAATTTTCAAGTTTGGGCTATCAAATGCTTTAAAAAATGCATAGCTGGGATTATTTTGTCATTTGGAGTTGTTGTGGACCATGTTTGTTGATATTTAGTGCCTTTTCATGACTTTGAAATTAATAATATTGGTCTAAGAAAAGAGGCAAAACATGCAAGCCGCCATCTTGGATTATAATGTAGGCACGCATTTTTTGTCCATTGTCATTAAAATCCAAGATGGCAGCTCGCATGTTTTGCCTCTATTTTATCAATTTCAAAGTCATGAAAAGGCACTTAGTATCAACAAACATGGTCTACAACAACTCTAAATGACAAAATAATCCCAGCTATGCATTTTTTTAAAGCATTTGATAGCCCAAAACTTGAAAATTTTCGGCATTAAAAAAAAAAAAAAATGCCGATTTTTTTTTGCAGATATTTTTCGCCGATACCGATCAAAGGTGAGAGGGTATCGCTCCGATCTTCCGATCCGATCAAAGCCCCAACTTACAGGGTTACTTGCATCTGTATGATTGGTCAAACTTTGCAGAGACTTTTCACAATGATCAATGAATGAGCAAATACTATTTATCTATAGACCTAGATTCAAGAATGATGCTCGATCTATGACTACAATGTATGTCTATGTGCCCCTGTTCATGGCTGTCGAGGACAAAAAATGGATCGAGGTAAAAAGACGATACAACTTTGGATGTAGTTTTCCAAATGAAAACATTATCTGAAAAGAGGGGCACAGTGGTCAGTGAGTAGCAAGTACCGGTATGGTGGTGTGACCATAGTTTGCGCTGCCCTTAGTTAGCTATCTCAAAAAATCAGTAAAATTTTGAAAATCTGATACCACCAATAGAAAGATGAACCCCAAATTACCCAGAAATGAAATTTTCTTTGGAATTGGGTGTGAAATTATGGAAATATTGACAAATGATCAGCAAATTTTTCTGTCTTTTGCGTCCGTTGCAAAAATTTTGAACTTACCGGCGAGGGTCTAGGAATCTTCATAAAAAGTAATACCAACTGATTGCATAATATTTTGCCTTACAAATATGCCATTATCTTTAATATGCTTGATGGATCGCTAGTTTTGACAAATCAGCTGTAAACGCCTGTGGCAGTGTGCGCAAAATAAGGTCTCATTTTTTAATGACCCTTTTCCTCAGTTCAAGGTTCAAGGTTCAAGGTTCATTTTATTTCTTTCTTTCACAACATTTTTACATATAATAATATAACAAAAAACAGCATAAGAAAAAACAATTTAAGTGCAATTTTAAGTCGATATATAATCCAAATGAAAGAAAGTGGAGACCTTAGAAAAGCTGGGCTTGTAAGAGAAAGGTCCCCATATAACATAAACCATCAATGTTTCACTTTTAAAATGTTTCAAAGTTATCAAAACTACACATGATTAAATATGGGGGAAATATTTACAAAAGGGATAGCTTGAAATTTGAAAAGGAGAGGATGAAAATATATACAAAAGGATCAAGAGGAAAAAGCAAACTGGAACGAAAAACAACCAAACAGAGAAAAACAGAGAAAGAAGAAAGTTATATGTATATAGGGAAAATGGTATTTGGTGTAAAGAAAAGAAAAATAGAAGAGAGGAGGGGGAGAGAGAATGTGAAATGCTGACATTTATATTGAATAATCAAACATAACAAAACAAAAGATAATGCACGTTATCAATAACAATTAATAAATTATTACTTATTATCATTTCTGGTGATATAATTTTTACGTTAATTGTCGACATAGTTACTCAATAAATGTAATTTCAATTTGCGTTTAAAAACAAAGACACTGACAGATCTAGTTACATTGATAGGAAGCGAGTTCCAAAACTTGGGACCAGTAGGCCTACAAGCCAGCGTCTTCAGAGCAAAAGCAGTTCTTACACGTGGAATATGAAGTGCAGTTGCCTGCCTTGTATTATAGCTATGAATTTGATTGTTCTTTCGAAATATTTGTACTAACGCATTTGGGAGAGTACCATTTTCAAAACCATACATAATTGCGCCTAACTGTATAAAGTAAATGTCTTCAACCTTCAATAGCTTATTACTGTAGAACAAAACATTAGTATGAGCACGATAGCTCGCATTAAAAACAACTCTAACCACCCTCTTTTGGGCAACACAAATCTTATCTAATTGTGTTTTCAATGACTTCCCCATGCCAGCACTCCATAATTGAGATAAGGCAAAATTAAAGTAGAATACAAAAAAGCAAAATTTCTTGTGGGACAAAAGAACTTAATTTATAAATTACACCAGTATTTCTAGACACGACTTTACAAATATTAGTACAATGAGATGCCCAAGACAGCTTCTCATCAATATGTAGCCCAAGAAACTTGGTGGAAGTTACTCTCACAACATTAACATCATCAAAAAGTACATTTCCAGGTACATCCTTTAGGGAGTTACTAAAAAACATATAGTTTGTCTATTGAAGATTCAAGGACAACTTATTTGCATGAATCCACAAAATAACTTTCTTTAATTCAATATTAACTGTATCTAATAAAACTTCAGGGTTTTTATGAGAAAAAAATACACTTGAATCATCTGCAAAAAATATGAAAGATAGTACATCAGATGAAAGATAAAAATCATTAATATATAATATAAAAAGAAGGGGGCCAAGAAGGGACCCCTGAGGGACCCCACAAGATATATTGTTTGATGACTTGAGTCAATTCCATTTAATGATACATATTGTTTTCTGCCTGTTAAATAGCTCCTGAACCAGCTAAGAGCATGTCGATCCAACATCAAATTTTGAGATCGCAAATTTCTCTGGAATTCTTTGATAAATTTTCTTGTTTCACCAATTTATAAAATTATACCCCCTAAGTTACAAAAAAATTTTACCGTCCATCTGGTAATAATTAAACTGCATAAATTTGTGTAGAATATGAGAAATCATTGATCAGATATCACAATTCTCATTTCCTAATATTTTCAAAAATTTTCACGGACTTTGGTCACCTTATCATATATTTCCGTAAAGTGTGCTGCTCCCGTAAAATGTGCTGTATAACACTTATACAGCACATTTTACGGGAGCAGCACACTTTACGGAAATGCCGTCAGCACGAGTCAGACTCAGAGGTCAACATTATTGTATTTGTAATGCAAAGTGAAAGTCACACGGAACATGTGGAGAAGCACCCAAGCTGTATCGCTCTGGTAAGATATTTGCTAATATTTCCTCATTTTTAACTACGATTTTTAATTTTCGTAGGCAATTAGGAGTAGAAGTTGCATAAAATTCATCGAGGCCACTGTCCAATATTGGTCGGGTGTGGGATTGGAAGGGGTAATTTCGGATGCATTTTAGGGTTTGTTTACATGGCTCTCCGCACACGTCTATGGGAGCTGTTTAAGGCTTGGTGATATCAATATCAATATGAATATTTCACATTATCAGACAGTGCATGGACCATGGCCATGGCACCCCACTTTTCACTCATTTGCCATTTGATTTGGTACATGACATGACATCATGATTCATGGAGGACATGTACCACCAAAATTTCTTTCTCAGATGATTTGAGACCGAGAATGTGGAAAGAAAAAGAAATTGCTAGAGCAATATTTGAGCCCTGATGCCACAATATTATTGGTTTAATATTACCACACACTTACAAAGAAAAAACTCGGCCCGGCCGGCGGCCTCGGTGCTCGAGTTCGAGGGTGCCCCAATCGGCTGGACTGGCGTTACGTTACCAGCAAGCAGCCCAATAATTATATACATGTACAGTTCATGTGTCTGCAGAAATCAAATCTACCGACCCGCTAGTGGCGCTATACGCGCCGGACCGGTACACGCGCTATAGTATAAGCTACACAACAAACAAGCACAGACTAAGCTAGCAAAACAAAGCATATTGCCATTCTTAAGCACGTCATGAACATTTGATTTTACATACCTCACGTCAACAAGATGACTATAATAATAAAATTCTAGACAATAGTTTCAAAGTGAGAAATAACCCCAGATCTTAAATACTCGAACGGCCTCTGTCTGTCTGGCTCTGGGTCTGTAATAAGTGCACGATATCGCGATCACATAACAACAATACGTGTTCGTGTTCTAGCTAGTCTAGTAATATCAGTCGTTAGATAGAGGGTGCACATTCTATAATAACAAAACCTACCGGGGGCTGCATATAGAGCTATATCTCTATGGGGCTGCAGCACATTGTATTTTACATGCATAATGTAAACTTTCCGTTGTTGAAATCATAAATAGTCTGAATTTATAAGCTAAGAATGGCAATATAAATGAGCCTAGCGCCTGGGGAGGGGGAAAAAAAAGGGGGGGGGGGCTTTGGCTTTGGGGTCGACCTACGTACGTTCGTGTAATAAATGCATGCAAGCTGGCGCCCTAGCCAGATTCAGGAAGAATTGCATACCGGTACCCTTGTCTGACTGTCTGATCTACAGAATCAACTAGAGTTTTCTGAAGAATATAAATTAACAACAGTTAATAAAATAAATCAAGTCATAAGGCACATGAAGATACGATCACCTTTTGTTTTGTTTTTGTTATCTTTATTATGTTATTGTTGTTTTATAGCGCATCTACTTCATTAATACTCTACTGTGCTGTGATGAAAAAAAAGACAGAAAAATGTCAAAACAATATCAGGATGAAGAATATGCAACTTATGAATGAGGGCAGAGTAATTAGAAACAGGCCAGGTTAGATACAGAACCCAGGGAGAGAGAAACAGAAGGGAGAGAGAGAGAGATGAGAGAGAGAGATGAGAGAGAGAGATGAGAGAAAAAAAGGCATATAACAAATATTTGTAATGATTATATTCATGGCATCATGTATTTTTCTAACAATTTATATTGTACTACGAAATAATGATATTACCCACAACACCCAACATTTCTAACCCTAGTAATTTGTATACTGGTCATAACAAAAGTTCATCAACCCTTTTTGTAATTCTTACTATTGAATATAATCATAATTAATAACACCTCGATTCTCTCAGGAGTCACGTAACGAATATATTAAATCTTTTAAAAAAAGGACAAAATGGAGAGACGATATACATTTCATGAACCAAGTATCAAGTGATTTATTGATGTTCTGCTTCAATGAGACACAGGCATGCAACATATAACAATATTTATCCACCTCCGAAAAAAGCAAGAAAATAAATTTAAATAAACTGCATAGATAAATTGCGCAAACATTGAGACAAATTTGCATAGCACAAACATAAGGATAGCTAGCTTCATGATAGCAAACATATAATGCAAGTATAGCACAAGGAAAATTACGAGTATGAATCCCAAAAGAAGAAATTAAACATATTAAAACAATTAAGGGGAAAGAATGAATTGTCTAATTTTAAAGATTGCAGATTTTTGGCATAACCAACTTATTAATTTTTATAACAAATAATTAAAAATTACTTGTTGCTAACAAAAAGCACTTAATTGAGTAATTTATATAAATTGTAATAATTTGCTATTGATATTGAATTTCAGAAACGATTAATGTTACACATGAGCACAATTGTTAAAGAAGTGTTGCAGATGGTATTCATGAAACAGTATTAGCTTTAATACGATTTGGTTCAATAAGAGGATTTGTACAAGCAATACCAGTCTTCAAGATTTTTCCGAATCAAAAAAGATTATTTCATATCTTTATTTCTTTATTCCATAATTGATAATTGTCAAGCAATGAACTTTTTCAATGAATAACAAGATAAAACTTTGTAGATAAATCACTATATCGACTTGAATATACACACACAAGACACTTTGGTCTTAACAGTTTTTATCTCCACTGAATTCAATTTTTTATTTTTTGTATAAAGACCTTGCACACATACTGGTGATGGTGAATATGATACTAATTTGTATATACATGTATATATAAATGTACATATATCCTAGGGTAGCGCTTACAGAACGGAACTGACACTTATTGTTGTTTTCACCATACTAATGGCTTACTAACAAGCAATTATGCTTTCTTAGCAGTCAGGTAAAATAACCACTACTACTAGTAAATATATTGCATAAAATAAAACATGGTAGTAACATAGGTAAATTGTATTCAGCTAAGTAGATGTACATGTATGCCTATGAATGTCATTTTTCTATGATTTTGTCTAGGTCTACACTCTCAGATCAGTTTCTAAGAAGTCAAGAAGGAAAGATATATTCAACTTTTTTCATAAATGAGGGGGAAAAAAAAGAAGGCCTTTACCAACCTCAATATGAAATTCCATCCTTAGAAATGGAGACACAATTAAACAGTGGAAGTAGTCACGATGTAAAAGCACTTCATGAAAGTAATGAAATATCATTAGGCACTTTTGGAAATTCTCAAGAATTTATCATATAAATAACAATTACCAAATGTGAAATCAAATGAAAAACAGAACCCTAAAAGTAATTTTTATTACAAGGAATGTTATCAATAAATCAGACAGAAGCTTCAGCTTTATAGCACGCTGTTGAAATATTTAGAATGTTTGTGTGCATATTCTTTGAAAAAACAATATTGCAAAATACTATGGCTTAAAAACTGAATGTACAATGCTCATATATAGACAATAGGATAATAGGATAATACCGGTAGTGTCTTTTATGCCATCCGCAAGCTTGAGATACATGCATCCGTCATAAATTCGATATTCATCTATTCAAATCAGTATAATTTATGCACCTCCAGCCTTCTTTTGCCGCACCTTTCGGGGTATAGGTGCACATAGTTCATCTATCCGTGGTGTGGCTCTTGCATGGACGGCTGCTGATGAAACCTTGTATGGGTCGAAGTACTCATTCTTGCCACGACTCTTTGGCCGAGCGAGCTGTTGTAGTCGCAATGTAGCGATGGCTTTCAATGTGGAGTCTTCCGTGTTCCACCTTATGGGGTTGGCGAAACGAAAGTGATTGTGGAGTGCCTTGGGTTCTGCCAGAGTTTCAAGGCGTTCGGAGCAACGAGCATTTTTGGCAGCAGATGAAATTTCATTGTCCCATACGTTGATGTCAAAATCCCAACTGTCCTTGATTTTAAGAGGCTGGTATGTCTTGGGCTTAGCCAGGGATTCAATGCGCTCAGATGCACCGGCTTTCTGAGCACCTTTGGAGACGTGTGTCATCACAGGTCGGTGGAGGGTGAAATGCCGTGCCCAATCCTTTGGCCCGGCAAGAACAGCAACACGATCACTTGCTTCAGCGTTTTGGGCTGCTTTACTTACTACTGACTTTGGTGAGGGTCTGGAGAGAGAGAGAGAGAGAGAGAGAGAAAAACAATATGATAAAAATAAATGTTCAAGACTGATCATAACAAATTTGCTCAGATTTTTTCCCCTTGTCCCTGCATCTGAGTGTTTCAATTATACAGTTTTGCTTGATTGATGTGGTTATTCGTGTGCAGACATTTACATGTTGACACGCTCCAGACAGACGAATTTTACTTGATATGTGAGGTTATATGCAAATATTTTACACATCCATTCCGGATAATTTTTGTTGGCTGCCAGCAAGAAGACTGTATATATACATTACATGTACATCTCTCTTATGCAAATAGCCTATTTCTACATCTGAAATGGACAACAGGGTCCGTTTCACAAAACTTACCATTGATGGTAACTTTGCCATCAATGGTAAATACCATGGAAACCTTGATTTTGATTGACTGAGCCCTGTTACCTTTACATTGTGAAGTAATGGCATCTGATAAAACATGGAATCACTATAACAACCAAAGCATTTTGGTGTGATATCTTTCCCACTCGAAATATAAGAAAAGTTTGAATTAAAAACTCGTTAGATCTTCCTTTCTCATCTTACCTGTCACTGAGGTATCTGCTGTATATAGGCTTGTGGTTGCTAAGGGTTCCCACCCAGTCTGTACAAGCTGTGAAGAGAATGGATAAAATATATAGATGCTAAGTAAACTTAGTTTAATCATGGGGTTCTTGTATTTATACATTATCAGGTTTATTTGATGAATATTGATGGGCAGGAAAGGGCAGAAAGAATGTAATAGAGAGACAGACACAAGATAAATAGAGAGACAGCATGTTTTACTAAAAATTCTTTTGAAGTTGAGATTTGTAAAATGAGCTTTTATTGGTCTTGTATGATCGAGACATCATAAAACAAGGTTAATAGGATCAAAATTTGAACTGTTTTGTGTTTAAACTATTTTTTTTTCTTCTTCAGGTAATGAGGCAGATTGCATTTCTTTTCATATTTCGTGAATTTCATGACTAAACAATATTCTCAATAACTGTTGTCATATTTAGTTAAATATTCTCAGTAACTTACCAAATTTTGTTGTACCATCAGGTCCTGACACGAGAGGGGGCTTGTCTACCCAATAAACAGACCTCCTGTAGTAGCATAAGGAAATAAAATATTGCCAAAATAAGTATGGTGTTCAAGATGTGTGACTTTCACAAAACAAACCCTGACCCTTTCAGTGGCATAGGCAGCTATTTAAACCACTGAATTATGATATGATGATCACAATCCTTCTGGATAAATAACAGTTAGTCTTTTTCCCTGAAATCAAAACCAGGACATTAATTCACGAAACCATCATAATTACAAGTTCGCTGACAACCCATTGAATCGCCTGTATTAAATATACCACAATGGGACGTTGGTGAACTTGTATTTATGACAGTAATTTCGTGAAACACTACCCAGGTTTATAAATTGAGAAGTTAGATATCATTAAAAAAGGATTTTATGAAAATAGAACAAGATTGATACTTGTCTCTTGTATATACTACAGTCAAACCTATCTATAGCGACCGCCCAAGGGAAACACAAAAAGTGGTCTTTGTAGAGAGGTGGTCTTTGTAGACAGGTTCCTTTAGTACATGTTTCAATGAGAAACCATTTTCAAGGGATACAAAAAATGTGGTCTTTGTAGACAGGTGGTCACTAAAGCAGGTTTGACTGTACCAATAATTTTGTAACACAGCTTTGTAAACTTGGTAGCACTGCAGGGATTAGAAAATAATTATATTCTTTTTTAGTTGTACCTACATGTACTACTAAGGAGAGTGTAAAACTGCAAACAACAACAGAGGGATTGTTGTGACACCTTTATAGTGTAACCCATGGCCTGTCCAACTGGGATACCAAACAATGGGAGAACGTGGGTCATGGGGTCAACCAAGAACATAAGGTGTTTGACAAAAAATGCTGGATACAATAACAGGCCAACCTTGCATACAAAGGAAAATCAATATACCCCCTCATGAGTGGCTAAGCAAGCACAATATACAGAGTGCTGCTATCATTACACAAAGACAAGGCTACTGGACTACTTGGACTTTATTGGACACCATTTAACAGTGGAATAATCCTTCAAGAGTTGAAGAAAGTATGAATGTGACAACACTTTCTACTAAATTTCCTAGGGAATATGGGGAGACACAAAGATACTTGTCTAGAAAGAAAGGCATAATTTTCTGTGATTTTGGTGCATACCTTGTCAATGTAGAGGATGTATACCGCATAGAAATCCTCATGAAAAATATCTGCCTCTACATCATACATGTACTTGATGTGCAATACACTATGATTTCCAAAAATTATGCCTTTCATGTTCAGGCATGTTCAGGCATCTTACAGGTAATGAGCCAATACATTCTGCTAAATTGTACATGTACATGTACTTAATGTGATTCAAAGAACATTTACAAATTATTATTGAATTGTTTTATACATGTATGTGCATTTCATAAACAGATGTGGAAAGCATAGAAAAGCAAGAATAACATTATTTCTGTCTAGAATAAAATATGATTACTATTATTTTCCTGCATTGGTAAATTTCACAATCATTGAAATTATCATCTTTATTTAGCTCGGAATTATGGCAAAGTAGCAGAGTTGAATCATAAAAAGATGATCCCCCTGCAGACCTGCAGTCAATTACAAGTAGATCTAGGTCTATTTCACATATTCCCAACAAAAGCATAGTATTAGTAGTATAAAAAAACTCTAATGAGTTGAATAATAAATAGACTTTCCACTATCTATCTGGATTGGCTTTTTTCTAGTTTACAATTGCGATCCAATCAGATGAACTTTAAACAGAAATAAGCATGATAAGCCTGAAGAGCTCTCGAACTATCTGTAGTTCATACAGTAGACGATAGAGTTTATATTTGTTTACCTTAATACCTATATACTATAGATTTAATACCCGATTAATTGAAATTAATCTAGACTTTTGACACAGTCACGTACTGGCAAGCTTCGTACCGCACTTGATTTGTGTCCTTTAAAACTCAAATCTTACATTGTGACAAACAGAATGTTTTGAAATATCATCCTGGCAAAAACATGAACGCATTCAGTTTCTAAGAGTAAGACAGAACTCAGAAGGCTAAGACTTTTTATGACCAACCAGTCGGGTACGAAACTCACCTGTCCTCGCGGTAGGTTGGGGGCAGCTGCTTCGGGCGCGCCAGCACGTCCAGCCGCCGAGATGATTGAGAAGCTGAAATTAAAGAACAAAAGTCACAATTTATTTTACAGATAACAACACAGACACGATGAATTTAACATTTTACTTCGACTAACTTCATCGTCACTTACCTTCTACTTCTGTTGCCATTTTGTGGGTTTAAGCGTGAAATAAACTAGGTTCTTTGTGGAAAATGATAGTCGATAATGAGAGAGGTCACTCCCTCAGGCCGTGTACGTGTAGTGTCGATCCGTACCCCGTGTGTGTGTTTTCCACGTTGCCAAGGCCTAGTCTCCCGATGAATGGTTACTACGCGATCGGGATTACTTCCGCATTACTGATGAATATTCATAACAGCTGATCGTAACTAGTCTACTATATGACATTTACCTTCATGAAATAATCATTCTAATATTTTACAACATCTCTTGTTTTCCGTAGATTTTAATTCGTTCACATATAAACCATACAATTTTGTTTATATCATTAAATAACTATACAAACATGATTTATCAATTTAAAAATTTCATATTTTTTACAGAATACGGTGTTGAGTAACAATAGTTTGAAACGCAAGTCTAAAGAGAACTGAACATGAATATTCATTAAGCACGTGGACGTTGCCGTTGTTTACTTTCCCTGATCTTGTGTCCAAAATGGGGGCGTGATGAGTGAGGGTGAGGGGGAGGAGGTCTGCCCCTCCATATTGCTAAAAATAATCTTGATATCAACAATAGATTAGTGTGATTCGAGGCTGCACGAAGTCCAGGCTAGATGCTTGGCGCCTAAAGGCATTGTTTTCCATTGGGCCTTGGTCTTGCTATGGGCTTGGATGCCTCAGCCTTGGCCTTGAGAGTTCAAAGCCTTGATATTTTCCAAGATATTTTCAAGGCATTAATCATTTTATTATTTTTTCAAGTAGGCCGCTTAAAAAAAAATAGTTTGGGTACTTAATGTGATAACTTTATATTATGAAGGCAATACCAATTTTTAGCGTAACATAGTAGGCCTACAGATTGGATAATTTGGATGCTCATAAATCAATTCGCGTGTCTCCAAATTAATTCCATTGCCCGGATTTTAGATTTGGAAGACCTATTTCGATCGACAGACGATAATGCGTGAATCTGAATGCACCTTAATTGATTTGAATGACAAAATAATATATGAAATTGGGCGGGAAAAATTATATGAAAGGTGCCTTTAGTACAGTTAGTAACTTGGCTGACAGGGGCTATGATAAAATATTCTATATTCATTTGATTGTCATATTAATGAATAACTTGGCTAAGCTAGGTGAAGTCTGAATTAACAGTTATCCATCCACCCACATAACAACAGTTATAAAAAAGTTATGATTTCTTAAATATTGTCACTTAGCAGCAGCATAACCAGGCGAGGGTCGAAGCATCCCACTTTTTTCCAAAATAAAGGCAAGTGCCCCTCCTGCGACAAATCTTTTATTATTATAATTTTTACCTGTACCGCGCTTTTCCCATAAAGCCCAAATGACAATTACATAAATACATGTAATAAGAAAAACAATCTTCCAACTACAAACTGCAAAAAAAGATGTGTTTTCAAGGCCTTTCTGAAGGTAATAACTGATGAAGTCTACTTCTAAATGGTAGATCATTCCAATATTTTGAAGCAGATACAGTTATGTCCTATATATCGCCGGCTAATGTGCGAGTATCTAAATATTTGAGACGGAGAGGATCACTGGCTGACCTCAATGCCCTGGTAGGTGTATATAAATTTCAAACAGGTATCTAAATATTGTGGAGCTTGATTATTGAGTATTTTGTAGACAAACAAGAGTAATTTAAAAATTATTCTTTGTTTCAAATTAAGGAAGCCAGTGTAAAGAGCTCAAGAGTGGCTTAGATGGATGGTCCGTAGAAACCTGAAATATCAATCGGGCTGCCCAATTTTGTAGCCGTTGCACACAATCCAATATAGTCGAGGGAATCCTTCTAACTATATTTCTTTTGGCCCACCCCCTGCATGGTATTGGTTGTTGTTGTTGTTCATTTTAAAAAATTTATATTTTATTATAATCATTTTGTATACGCTTTCATTGTCTATGTATGTAATGATTTTGATGTTGCGTTCCTGGAAATTGAATAAATAAATGAACAAAATAAAAAAACCTCCTGATATTGAGACGTATATTATGAGGTACAGCTAACCCCTGTTTATCTGCAAACACCTCCTCCCCCACCCCCAACCGGCTCAGAAAATTTGTGAAATTCGTAGAAAAAAAGTAATATTGGATAAAAACATTATTGGTCCCTTTTCAAGGGTCATTTCATAACACATGTCTTTTCTTTGATAGATAGATAGGCCCGCATTTTTTTTTGTGTGTGTATGTGTGCATGTGTATGAGCTATAATTTGAAGGGGGCACAATAAACGCAAAAGTGGACGAAAAAAAAGAAAGATAGAAAAATACGCAAAAGCTAGAGAGAAAGAAACAAGACACTCATATGCAGTATATGCGCCCACAAAATTTAATAGCCTATACATCGGAACTGCGCTTCGTATTCTGAAGGTAAACATATTATATGCGCTTCTAGTAGAAAATGGGGAAAAATGAAATTGACAAGGAAGACGAGCATGACGAGTATCGGTGATTCTAGGACAACATTTTACTGGAGACTTACCCCCGGGATCAGTGGCGTAATGAGCAAAAAAGTTTGGGGGGGGGGGGCTGGCAGACAAAAAAAATCTGCATCACCCCACTCTTACATGCAGGCCCCGCTGAACGTTTTTCAAAGTGGGTGCATGGGGGGAGGCTAAAGTATTTACGATCAAGTATAGAGCGTAGTGTAAATTGGCGTGGGGTCTAGGGGCAAAGCCCCGGCAGGGGTCAAGGGGCAGAGTCCCCGGAAGCTCAGGGGGTATGTATGGGCATCTAATTACGGTCAGATGAGCATATTTTGATACCTCATTATTTTGTGTCACTGGCAGGTCACTATTCTTTCTTATTTTCTCTCTTTCTTTGCTATTTCTCTTTAGCAGGTGCGGATCTAGCCTTTGCTAAGGGGTGACCAAATGACGATGCTGAGCATCGTCCACGAGCCGCGAAGCGGCGAGGCGATTTTGTTGTTGTTGTTGTTGTTTTTTTTTGGGGGGGGGGGCTATTTTGAACCTCCCGGCCCGGATGTTTTCCTGGCATCTAATACAACGATGGAGTCCATAAAAAGCAGTGCTTGATAACGACTTTTAAATCAAGTAACAGTTAAAACAATTTGACCCAATGACGATGTGGAGCATCGTCCACGAGCCGCATAGCGGCGAGGCGATTTTTGGGGCTATTTTGAACCCCCATACGTGATGCGGAGCTTCGTCCACGAGCCGCGTAGCGGCGAAGCGATTTGGGGGAGGGGCTTTTTGAACCCTCGTAAGTGATGTTTTCCTGGCATCTACTAACACAATGGAGACCATAAAGCAGTGCACGATAACGTCTTTTAAATCAAGTAACAGTTTAAACAGTTTGACCAAGTGACGATGCAGAGCATCCTCGACGAGCCGCGTAGCGGCGAGGCGATTTTTTGGGCTATTTTGAACCCCCGTAAGTGACGTTTTCCTGGCATCTACTGACACAATGGAGACCATAAAAAGCAGTGCAGGATAACGTCTTTTTAAATCAAGTAACAGTTAAAACAATTTGACTCAATGACGATGCGGAGCATCGTCCACGAGTCGCGTAGCGGCGAGGCGATTTTTGGGGGCTATTTTGAACCCCCATACGTGATGCGGAGCTTCGTCCACGAGCCGCGTAGCGGCGATGCGATTTGGGGGAGGGGGCTATTTTGAACCCCCGTAAGTGACGTTTTCCTGGCATCTACTAACACAATGGAGACCATAAAAAGCAGTGCTTGATGACGTCTTTTTAAATCAAGTAACAGTTAAAACAATTTGACTCAATGACGATGCGGAGCATCGTCCACGAGCCGCGTAGCGGCGATGCGATATTAATTTTGGGGAGGGGGCTATTTTGAACCCCCATACGTGATGCGGAGCTTCGTCCACGAGCCGCGTAGCGGCGATGCGATTTGGGGGAGGGGCTTTTTTGAACCCTCGTAAGTGATGTTTTCCTGGCATCTACTAACACAATGGAGACCATAAAGCAGTGCACGATAACGTCTTTTAAATCAAGTAACAGTTTAAACAGTTTGACCAAGTGACGATGCAGAGCATCTCGACGAGCCGCGTAGCGGCGAGGCGATTTTTGGGCTATTTTGAACCCCGTAAGTGACGTTTTCCTGGCATCTACTGACACAATGGAGACCATAAAAGCAGTGCAGGATAACGTCTTTTAAATCAAGTAACAGTTAAAACAATTTGACTCAATGACGATGCGGAGCATCGTCCACGAGTCGCGTAGCGGCGAGGCGATTTTTGGGGCTATTTTGAACCCCATACGTGATGCGGAGCTTCGTCCACGAGCCGCGTAGCGGCGATGCGATTTGGGGGAGGGGGCTATTTTGAACCCCCGTAAGTGACGTTTTCCTGGCATCTACTAACACAATGGAGACCATAAAAAGCAGTGCTTGATGACGTCTTTTTAAATCAAGTAACAGTTAAAACAATTTGACTCAATGACGATGCGGAGCATCGTCCACGAGCCGCGTAGCGGCGATGCGATATTAATTTGGGGGAGGGGGCTATTTTGAACCCCCATACGTGATGCGGAGCTTCGTCCACGAGCCGCGTAGCGGCGATGCGATTTGGGGGAGGGGGCTATTTTGAACCCTCGTTAGTGATGTTTTCCTGGCGTCTACTAACACATTGGAGACCATAAAAAGCAGTGCAGGATAACGTCATTTTAAATAAAGTGACAGTTTAAACAGTTTGACCCTGGGACGATGCAGATCGAGCATCCTCGACGAGCCGCTTAGCGGCGAGGCGATTTTAGGGGCTATTTTGAACCCCGTAAGTGGTGTTTTCCTGGCATCTACTAACACATTGGAGACCATAAAAAGCAGCATGATAACGTCTTTTAAATCAAGTAACAGTTTAATACACAGTAATATCCAGAGTTATCATGTGTTTGGTTAAGTTACCAAATGAGTTGAATCTCTTCTCACAATATTTGTACTTGAAAGGTTTCTCTCCAGTGTGCGTTTTTTTTCTTTTTTTTTGGCGGCCCAGGGGGTTTAAACCCCTAACCCCCGTAGATCCGCGCCTGTTTAGTATACTTTTTCCAAAAAGTGGGGCGGAGCTCGAGGTCCCGGAGCCCCGTCGTTCTGCGGGCCCTGCCATGTAGGCCTCTAAATAAGCATATTTCTTGCCTGACTGCAAATTTAGGAATTTGTAATTTTCCAACAAACGCATAAAAAGTATAATTTACTAAAAAGTGAGGAAAAATCTCGGATAATTATGTCATTTCAGCAACATTTGTAAATCACCGGTATCGAATTAGAAATGAACCACGTTTGAATTTTATTGTGACACTGGCAGGACACTAATTGGCTCACCCCATCAGTACGCCAGTGTCCCCCGATCTACACCTTGTTGGCGGGAAAAATCGCAACTGATCTCCCTACCTATCTTCTTCTCTCTTTCTTTCCTTACCTTTCCTTCCTTTCCCTTCCCTTCCTCTCTCTCTCTTTTAGATTTGCTAGGGGCAAGGGCCTTTCGCCCCCGATCCACATGTTGTTGGCGGAATTAAACGCATCTGATCTTCTTCTTTTCACCCTTTTCTTTTCTTCTTCCTCTTTTTTGTTCCCTTTTAGCTCTCCTCTTTCCCTTTCCCTTCTCTCTTTTTTTGGCGGGGCGGGGAGAGGCAAGGGCCTTTTGCCCCCCCCTTCGATCCACAACTTGTTGGCGGGAAAATTGCAACTGATATCCCCCTTCTTTTCTTTTCTTCTTCCTCTTTTTTTCCTTCCCTTTATCTCCTCTTTTCCTTTTTTCCTTCTCTCTCTCTCTTTTTCTTTTTCTTTGGGGGCAAGGCCCGCTCGCCCCCTGGATCCGCGCCTGTGGAACATTCCCTCCGGAAATGACCCTCCTCGCCACATCCAAAACAAACCCTGGGCGCAGGCGACTGCGCATTCCCCCTCGTACCGACTAGAGCTGCCGCGGTCTTTTCTAAGCTCTTCTCTATAGGCCGGACATACGGGTATCCAGCTGTTTTTTGAACCAGACTATATCACTACGCCCAACCCCCCAATCTTGCCCACTGTTCCTTATTAATTAAACCCCTTAAAACGAAGTAGGTAATAAACACTCCTTTTGTATCCCCTTAACCCCCCTTCCTGGACCCCTCCCCACCCCCTAGCCCCTAATCTTCCAGGCTACATGACTATGCCTTCCTCTTTTCATCACCCTTAAACAATACTGCCCTCTGTTCATTAATAATAAAACCCTTAAAACAAGTAGGTAATATACACTCCTTTATATCCCCTTACCCCGACCCCCTCCCGAGCCCCTAATCATCCAGACTACATCACTACGCCCAACCCCCAATCTTGCCCACTGTTCCTTATTAATTAAACCCTTAAAACGAAGTAGGTAATAAACACTCCTTTTTATCCCCTTAACGCCCCTTCCCGGACACCTCCCCCACCACCCCACCACTCTAGCCCCTAATCATCCAGGCTACATGACTATGCCTTCCCTCTTTTCATCACCCTTAAACAATACTGCCCTCTGTTCATTAATAATAAAAACCCTTAGATTCAATAACCAGTGTGTCACTTTAAAATCCGCCTGTGCGCGCCCATGTGCACGGCCGTATGACACAACGTATGTATTATATGCATGTAGAGCTGTTAACTGAAGTTAGAAACCCAAAATAATAAAACACACTAAAGTATAGGATAACCGAACTCGCCCATGTGCACGGCCGTATGACACAACGTATGTATTATATGCATGTAGAGCTGTTAACTGAAGTTAGAAACCCAAAATAATAAAACACACTAAAGTATAGGATAACCGAACTTTCAACTTTGTTTGGGTGACATTTCCGAGCATCCGAATGCTTCCGAAGACGTTGCTTCCAAGACCTATGATGCCGAAGATGACGTTCTGTGTGACGTCACAGGTCTACTAAATAAAATAATAAAATTCACTTTTGGCTCAGATATATACTGTTTCGTATGTTTTTCAGCGTTTTAACCCTCTTGAAACCATTCTAAGGCGTTCCATGCGATACAATGTCAAAATGTTGGCTACAACATACATATCTGGGGCATTTTAGGTCATTACCTGGTATTTTACTACGAAAGTAATTAAGAGTGTTCCGTTAAAGCCCTAGTCGTGTGGTGCGCCACCTACCGGTGGTTCCGGGAACATTGCGTCCAGATTTTTCGCTAAACTGGATATACGCCGTATAATACGGTTATCTACTAGTGTTACTGTTAGTGGACTATAAAAAACATAATTATGCTCTTCCTGGCTATTTGGGAATTTGTCAGTTTGCAACAGAAATGGAGAAACGCGCATTTTTGTTGAAAATCATGTGATATCACGAACATTTATAAATCACTTGTATGGAATTGAAAATAAGTCATGGTTTAATTTTATTTGGGGCTAGCGCCCCAAGCCCCACCAGTACGCCAGTGCCCGGGATCCTTTCCCCAGAATATACCCCGAGGACTACCCCAGGACAATTGCCCACTGAGGACACTGAAGTGAATGACATGTTATATGATTGAAATTTGTATTCTTCTGCCGGTTCATACTTTTTCATTTTGTATATACTTATGTTTTTGTACGTTATAGAAATTCTACAAATTCATCATTATTTTCCTCTTCTTCCTCCTCCTCTTTTTCTTCTTCTCCTTCTTCTTTTTCTTCTTGTACTTATTATCATTTCTATCATCAGTTTAATGTTGTTATTATTATTATCTTTAATAAGTAATTCTTTTTATTCATTGGCGGATCCAGGGGGCACAGGGGGCATGTGCCCCCCGGCCAAAAAAAAAAAATTAGTGCTCACCACTACCACTCCCCCACTGAGCGATTTTCGGCAGGCGCGATTTTCCAATTTTCGGGTGCAAAAAAAAAAAAAATTGTGCTCACTACCCCCCACTGAGCGAATTTTCGGCCGGCGCGATTTTCAAATTTGCGGTAGAAAAAAATTGTGCCCCCTTATGCCCCGTCTAAGAAATCCTGGATCCGCGCCTGTTATTGTTCTTATCTGTCTGTAAATATTACTATTTTAACTTATTAATTTTGTACATGTCTGTAGGGGGCCCCACTGGAAATAAGCTCTCGAGCTTTCGTGGGTTATCTTGTTCAAGCTGACTTATTTTTGATCTGTTATTATTGTATATGTTGGAAGCTTGTCGAATAAAAATCAATCAATCAATATACCTCAGATTCAGAACAATTACCCCCTGGACAATTACCACCGAGAAGAACACCCTCAGGGCAATCACCCCCTGGAAACTTGCCCCCTGCTGGACACTTGCCCCTCGGACACCTACACCAGGCAACTAACCTCGTTATCAACCGAGAAAAACTGGCCCTCACAGGACAATTATTACCCCAACGAAAATCACACCCGGACAAAGGGCCGTTATACATGACCTGCTAGCTAGCAGAGAGCGATAGATCGAGCGCTAGTATAGTTCGCGTGATCGCTAGGTATAGGTCACATGTGACGTCATCAAAAAATCTATTTAGGGAATTTTTCAATTTTTTCTCCATTTTCCGAAAGACCACCAAAAATAATGTCCAAATGTCAAAAAACAATTGAATAGGTTAAGTATTGGCTGAGTATGACCATCTGAATCTAAAGATTGCCTATGGGAACTCAGTGTTATATTGCTCTGGTTCATAACATTAGGAGCCAGAGCAATATAACACTGAGTTCCCATAGGCAATATTTTTTTTTCAGATGGTCATATCTCAGCCAATACTTAACCTATTCAATTGGTTTTTGACATTTGGACACTATTTTTGATACTCTTTCGGAAAATGAAGAAAAAAATTGAAAAATTCCAAAAATAGATTTTTATGACGTCACAGCTTCGGGCGCAGTTAGAACGGAAAACACTCGAAATCGCGCTATGGTGTCTTCAAAAAGAACAACACAAAATGAATGTGTAACATGGGTGATAAAGAGAAGAAAAATTAGATAAAAGCTTTTACTAAAATCTCCAACGTTAAAATAAAACGTGGCACATTATAGCAGAACAAATACCTTATAAACTGGTACATTTCAAGCGTTGAAAACGTCTAATTTCAATTTCAAGTTGAGATTATGATACACCCATTTAGGAACACGCAATTCTAGGGAGTTTAGTTTAGCAAGAGGTTCAGCCCTAACTTCATGATCTAAAACGATACGACTCAGACAAGAAGTTTCGGCATGGGATGTGACATAAATCAGGGCTGCCAACACTCACGCATTGAGCGTGAGACTCACGCATTTCACTCAATTCTCACGCTCTCACGCTAACAATGAAATTCCTCACGCACAAATCTTAAAGAACTAAATAATAATAAAAACAGATAAATTTGAATGAATTATGCGACCAAAATCAAGAATTTAGAAAGTTTTCCTCCTTTTAATCCCCTTTTATCGAAGACGAAAGCCTCGATCTCACCATGGAGCTAAAGACTCTTTTAGCTCCATGATCTCACTATCGCGCGCGTGCGTGTGTAAGATCGGCGACTATATAGCTAGCTAGCCATGATGCACGTATCCTCGCACTGTACCCATATCCATATGCAGCTAGCCGGGTCGGCCTGAGCCTGCCCGGACGCGCCCCGGAGTTCGAGTACGTCATCAGTTGATCGAGAGAATAGCAAAGATTTCACGGTTCTATGCTTTGTATTTAAAGAAGGCCTAATATTACTTCATACAGTAGAAAAGAATGAGAGGGATTATAAAAATATAAAGTGAGTTTTGAGAGTGAAAAATGACTTGTGATTATATGTAACAACTAAAGTTGAACGAAAACTTGCCTGTGGCTTTGTCTCAGAGAGTGAGCGCGTGGGGCCCTCAGCACCTCGCTCTACGCCTAGCCCAGCGGCCCACGTTCGTGGGCGAACAATCAGGTATTCCATGTTAATAATTTTCTTTATCTCTCTGTATGATTTTCTCTCTCTCCATATTGCCTTTAGCTATATGTTAAAATACTCTCTAAAGTATGCACCAGATCACACAATTTCACATTGAAAAATAAAAAGCTCTACACTGTGGGAGGGGGGACACACATCCCCACTCCCTCGCTCCGCTCGGTCGGGCTTGGTCGCTTCGCTCCCTCGCGCTAACGCTTCTCGTATAATCTCACTCTCAACTGTTTTCCAATGTTGGCAGCTCTGCATAAATGATATGAGAGTAAAGAGTAACTCTGGGCTTTAAAATAGTGTAGGTTATTATTTATTTAAAATATCATACGATAGCTTTATAAAAATCATCAAAGTAGAAAACGTAATCTGCGGATATTGTATTGTGCGGAAAGGCCTTGCGATACTGAGCCGGTTTGAAACAGTAAGACCTAGACAAAAAGTGTCAGCCGCATGTGACATACTGCAGTGGCGGATCCACTGGGGGAGGGGCCGGGCACCCACCCTAGAAAAAACAGGTAAAAACACCCTTTTTTGTAAAAAAAGAAGAAGATGGGTCCCCTCCCCTGGCGCCCAGGGAGGGGGTGGTGGTAAAAATTTATTTTTACAATTTTCGGAGGCAAAAAAAAAATTGCTCACCCCACTGAGCGGAAAATCGGCCGGCACGTTTTCAAATTGTCGCACGAAGTGGGCCCCTTTTTCGGCCCTCTCCCTTGCCGCCGGCTGGATCCGCCCCTCCATATATGAGAGTATTAGGAGCAGGTTTTCAGCTTTAAAATGATGTATCTCATTATTTTAGTTAAATGTCATACGATATGTTTAAAAGCCTTCAAAGTTGAAAACTCATTTTGGCCAATATTGTATATTTGTATAAACTATTGTGTAGATAAACCCCTTATATACCGGTTGAAGCCCTATAACTTCAGTCTGAAACAATAAAACCCACCAAGAAGTTTTCGCATTTGACATATGAGAGTAAAGAGCAACATTTCACCTTTAAAATGGTGCAGGTCCTTATTTAGTTTAAATATCATTAGATGGTTTTAAAAACATCCAAATCTAATCTCTTACTCCAGGCTGTTGCCGTTAGCGTCAGCCGACAATTGCAAAATTTTCCTTTTCCTTTTCGATCGTACGATTTGGAGACAATATAACCCTCATTCTTGGTGGCTAGCTTCCTCCTTATTTTAAGGACGTGGGACGCGCGCGAGCATTACAATTTGCAAAGAACAACATGGCGGCGACCATGGCAAGCGAAAGTTCAACGGAGGAGGACTCAACTGTGTATGTTTTCGACCGTCGCAGGAGCTCTGAACCAGAGCGGAAAATCGCTCTTGGTGGTGTCTTCAGCTTTGCTGATTTCAAAGATTTAATTAAGAAAGTAAGCATGACATTAAGCAGCATCGTTGTTACAGTTTTCTTGAGTTTTTCACGATTCAATAAACAATACACACCGACTTGTCCCGTGTTCCCGTTGGGCTTTTTGACCTGGCCTGCGCCTGCATGCCATGGGCCTGGCGTGGGGCTGGGCATATAAACCGCTCGCACGATCGCGCGGCTGCGCTGGCATTAGGCTAATTCGGCAAAATTCCGATTTTCAGATTATAGCTCACTTTAGTGATTAGTCGACCTTGTTTCTTGTAAGCGCCCATGGGCTAAAGTTTAAGATTTTCGCGCTACTACTAGACCTAGACTAGACCTAGTAGTAGTACTAATTACTATTGCTTTTTTTATGGCTTTTTATGCGACAGTGTGTGTGGAGACCCCTATTTAAATTTAATTTTAATGCCTGATCAACTGATGCCTTTGCCATTTCTTTGGCTGATTTTTTTGTATGTTTTAGTATTAGAAGTCTCTTCAGTTTACTTTTGAACATCTTGATGTTTGCATGAATCATGGTGCTGTACGAATTTAGGGCACTTAAAATGGCAATTCAACCCTTGTAGTACTTGTAGGCTTAACATGTAGATCTACGACTACGACTATGAAAGTAGAAAAATAAGAGAAACGGAATAACGAAATTATGAAATATTATATATATTGGACCAATAAGTAATAACAAAGTTATGCAATAGGGGCGCTGGTCCGAGAATAAGGATCGTCCGCATAAACGAGGAGCGTCTTCGAAAACGCGGACAGACGCATCTGCAAAAATAAGGATCGTCTGCACAGATGTTTCTTATTTCTGATCTGTGCGTTAGAGATGCGAAAAACAGATTCCGCGATGATTTTCTTGATGCATTTTAAATTGACTTTGTACAGAGACTTTCATGTTATGAGCGATAAATCCTCAGGAAGACGGACAACCCATAAAAGTAGACGGTGAACTGGAGTTTTTTAATTACGCGAACTATCCTTATTTTTTTTAGGATGCAATTTGTCCGCGTATACGAGGATATCCTTGTTTGTGCGGACGATCCTCATTCTCGGACCAGCGCCTCTACTGTTATGAATGTTTGAAATATGAGATCACTAAGTGTATCCGAATCTTAAAGTCCAAGTCCACTCTAAAAATAACTTACTTTCAATAGAAGCAGAAAAATGAAACAAACAAATCAAAAAAGTTTGAGCAAAATTGGATGATTAATAAGAAAGTTATGTATTTTTAATGACATGAAAAACTTTGAAAATCACTAGACAAATTGGCAACTCACTCATGAGTCTGTGACATCATGTCCTCACTATCCACTAATTATTTTCTTTATATTGATAATATAAATTTCCTATTTTCCCCTAAGAATCTTATTTCTTCACACCAGCATCCAAGTTAGATTGATAGTAATATGTTTTTGTGATGGATGCACTATAATAAAGAGTAATTTTTTTCCAGTTAAATCATGAAAAATTTGCATTTTTATAAACTATTTATATAAAAATCAATAATTATGAATATACAATATCCAGAAAAAGTATCAATTCTTCAAAATTCATAAAAGTTTTTGGGAAATGTCATGCACGCAATATGATACAAATCATATAACCTGGGCAAAGGCATGGGGAAATCAAGTTTTGGGGGATAAAAAGGGAAATTAATGGGATTAAACTATATAAAGCAATTGATTAATAGTGAGGACATGACGTCACAAACTGATAACCTAATTGGCAATTAGTGTAGTGATTTCCATTGTTCCATAGTTCTACGTACTTTTTCAAAAATTCATAACTCTCTTATTAGTTATCCGATTTTGCTCAAACTTTTTTTGATTGGTTTGTCTGATATTTCTGCTTCTATTGAAAGAAAGTTATTTTTGGAGTGGACTTGCCCTTTAAATGGGCAGTTTAGTCAGTGGATTGTGATTAGTAGTACCATTCATACCATTTGTAATTGTAGGAGTTTGGAATCCCAGATGATGGAAAGTTTATCATTGCTACCACCAACAGGGATGAGATCAATACAGATGAGACTTATGGTAAGCTGTTTCACGCAATCTTCAATTCTTCATCACCCTCTTTTGTTGAGAACATCTATCCAGGGCCCTGTTTCATAAAACTTGTTGTCAATAACAAATGGTAAATTTCTATGACAAATCTGCTGTCAGCCAATCAAATGTCATTATTTCAGTAGATTATAACAGTTATTGAAACTTGTTACTGATAACAAGTTCAACGAAACAAGGCCCAGCTACTTAACCATCCAAAACGAATTGTAGTTTAACAACTGGTAAATGAGATTGGAGAGAGATGCAGTGCATGCAGCAAACACATGAGTGTAGATGGAGCATTTTTATCACATCTTTTTCAATACCAAAGTTTCTTTTCATAATGCCTACTCAAAAGTTTGGGATAAAAGCTATTCAGGATAACTGAGTTCATTGCAACCAGCCATTAATGGTATAGACAGTTTATTTCTTCGATGGAAAGGCATTCAAAATATTGTCAATTTTATTTCAAATGTGTTTCATTTTTTAAAAGAATTTTGTCAATTTGTGGCTTCCATCTTAATGGCTTTCATTCATATTCAGATATAACGGATGCCAAATAACCATGTGAGAAAATAGAAAAATACAGTATTTCATTTGTTTGTATCTCAAATCAACAAATTCGTCATTCATTTATTGACAAAAACTCACTAAAAGTCCTTTGACTCCACAAGTAAAGTGTGAACTTTCAAGAAGGCTGAACATTCTCTTGAGACAGATAGTTCTTGAAGGTAATTATATTTGATGGTATTTACCCTGTACATTCATACCTGTCCTTTAGGACTATAATGTTATATTTTATAACAATTTCAGAGGAGCTTGTTGAGGATGGAGACACTCTCTATCTGCTTGTGCACCTCAAGCAGGCTTTGCTGGCCCCTACCCAGGAGAGGGTGGAGTACCAACCCCACTTTGACACCCTCATCAGGAGTGGCATGTATGAGTACTATGCCAGCGAAGGACAAAATCCATTACGTAAGCCTTGAAATCTTTCTGATTAGTGGTATTGGTATTTAATTATTTACTGTCAGCTATTAAGCTTGATCACTTCTACTTCCAAACAACTTGTTAAAAATTCATTGTTCTTACACTCTAAAAGCCATGTTTTTCTTTCTGTTTAGCTTTGGGTTTCAGTAATGAATACATTTTTATGTAATTCAATATTAAATTACAAAGTGTGTCAGGCTATTACATGAATTTTGGTGCGACATTGACATATTTTTTTTCCATTTATGATAATGTTATTGGTCTTCTACATGTATTTCATATCTAAAAATTTTATTGGAAATTTAAATTTGTAATTGACATAACCTCTACAAGAATAAATGTATCATGTCATCTCATCATAACACCAGTCAGTTCTTTTATGTTCCTATACCCAACAGCATTTGCAATTGCAGAACTGATAGACAACTCACTTGCAGCTACGGTTAATAACGTTGGACCCAGAAATATAGAAATCAGATTGGTATGTGCCTAAAGTTATTTACATTTCTTTTTAATATGCTAAGTGTTTATTTCTGATTGGAATTTGGGTGTTAAATGAAAATCGTCTTGGAAGTTATTGATACTGTCATGATTTCTGTGACTTTTGTGACAGGCAAAGAACCTTCGTAAGAAACTCAAAATGTACACAGTTTGTATCATAATGGTAATGTCTGTGCAGGGGCGGTATTCTGAACATTGTTGTAAGTTTTGTGTTATCTTTGGTTGTATCTTCCAGAGATAACACTGCACTAATATTGTTGTAAGTTGGTATTCTGAAAATCATTTTATCCCTGTGTTATCTCTTGAAGGACCGCCTCTATCTTATCTTTGACCACTGTTGACACGCCCATTTTCTATGGACCCTACCAATCAAAATCTATTTTATATAAGCATGATAAGTAGGTCAACCAATAGGAATACTTTTTTATTTATGCCATATCTAATGATGCGCCTAGCGCATATAATCTTGGGCGTAATTAGTTAATTGAGCGCTTATTACGCGCGTCATCATATGCGCTGTGGCATGTGGATCATGAGGACTAGTCACGTTTTCAATTAGTGGTTATAGATGAGAGCATTAAAATCGTCATATCCTAGCATGTCATTTCTTAGAAAGTTCTCATCTGTGATGTCTCCGGTCAACCCACAATCTTCTTCTAACTCGTTTATTCGGCACGAAGTTGGTTCTGGGCAAGGAATATTGCCGCCATTATATCACACCGAAAGATACAACAACCCCCTACCTATTGTAAACATTGTTGTAAATACTACGCAAGATAAGATAAGATAAAAGATACAACAATTTTCAGAATACCAATTATCTTGTCATATTATCTCCCGCGCGCATATGCAAATGAGGATTAAGCGCCATTTTCGTAATACTACGCACTATTACAAGCGCACAAAAGTTTGAGCGCAGGCGCGACCAAAGAAATGAGAGAAAATATACAACAAAAGATACAACAAAAGATACAACAAAAGATAAAACAAAAGTTACAACAATGTTCAGAATACCAACTTTATCTTATCTTCAAAGATACAACAATATTAGAGATAACACAGGGTTCAGAATACGGCCCCCGGTGCTGAAAAAGACTTTTTGGGGTATACTGGAAAGTCAGCATCTTGTAGTCTAAAGTGGTTACTTAAGTTTTTAAACATCATGTCTTTTGTTCATACATGTATGATGTATGTCTTTTCAGTTATATCTTGGATTCAAATAGACAAATATTGCTTCAACTTGTAGTATTATCAGTGGTTAGACTTCCTTTGTAATAGTATTACGAACTTGACTAATGCTGCAGTATTTAAGGTATCTACAATGTTAATTTCAAGTTTATAATTACTGTTTCTCTTAATGGCTGTTATATGTAACATTCAGGACTAACATCATTAATTTTTGGCAGTGATGAGTTTCTGATTGATGATGTGGCTTTCTGCATGAAGCCTTGTTCACACTTGATGTAAATCAACCAATATGCCAAAATAAAACCATGTCACATTTGGATGAAAGGCTAGTGAGGATGCATGCAACAAAGGCATGTAAGAGTACTCACTAACATGTGTGCTATAAGATACATTAAATGTGAATATTGCTCCTCTTAAAGTAATTTATTTTACAGCAGCAGGTTTTTAATTTAGGGAGTTAACTGCTATATATGTTTATCTGTTTAGAGCCAGAATGGTATTATCTAGCTCTGTGTTAAAGTATATGAGTTTACGCCCTTCTGGCTCCAAACAGATGATATGGGCTTAACACCCCATTAATTATCCTGCTTTTTGTTTCACTTCCAACCAGTACCTGGATGAAACAGGAGATAAGAGCATGGTTTGTGTCCTTGACAATGGCAAGGGTATGACCACCAAGGAACTCAACAACTGGGCCATCTATCGACTCTCTAAATTCAATCGCAAGAGAAAGAGACTAAAACAAGAGAACAACAGGTAACATCACTTCATTAAAAAAACTGATTCACAAGGAAAGGAGAGATATGTTCATTATCATATTTGATGGTTCAGTGGTAGAGTTATCATCTTGGAACTGCATGTTAACTGTTTGAAACCAAGTCAAGGATCTCGGCACAAAGCCCCTGAGATAGGCCTTAAAGCCAGATGTCCACTGATTGTATATCTACATGAATTTTAAAGTCCTTTTAAGAGTAGATCCATGATGTTGTCTCAGGCCGTAGATTCAATGATAAATGTATTTGAATGAAATCTCAGACCAATTTATAAGGCCGTAGATTCAATGATAAATGTATTTGAATGAAATCTCGGACCAATTTATAAGGCTCATTTAGTAGCACTGAAAAAGAAATTGAATATGATTAAAAGAGAAAACAATATAAAAAGTTTAGTACATTGTAATATCAATTGTCAGAAAGTGGCAAAGATTATAAACTTGGGCAATGATTTAGTTAGTTATTCATTACGTTTGAAAGACCATTCAAGTAGTAGCAATTACATGATCTTTGTATTTGGTCATCTATTGTTTTTATGACAGTGATGAAGAGAGAGACATTCCCAGATCGTTAAACAGTGACATCTCGTACTTTGGAGTAGGAGGAAAGCAAGCAGTGTTTTTCATTGGTGATTCAACCAGGGTGAGTCATATGATTTTTGCCTGTGTCCTTAGACATAATCTATCAACACTTTGATTGCATTCTTCGCATCTTTGCACGGTTGGTTGTTTGCCACACGTGCAATTTTGCACAAAACTGTAGGCACCAATCGACCCATTTCCGGTCATGATTAACTCCATGACAACTCATGTAACACTGTTATAGATTAATCTTACTATTAAAACAGATAAATAATCTTGAAGCCTTGATTCATAAATCCCATCATAAATACAATATGGTGCAAGATAATAGTGTAATGGGTCCTTCATAGTAGAAGTTATTTCAAAACAATATTTGATTTTCAAGCAACAGTGATGTGAATGAATGAAGTTATGAATGCTTTTGTTAGAATTCCATGAACACAATGGGTGGTATTCTCATAAGTTAAGCCGGGACTAAGTCCAGACTAAACAAGAATTTTAGTTCACACTTCTATGGAATGCTAGGTTTCATCTTCCTCCTTCAATATTCATGACACAGATAATCTACCAAAGACTTTATTGAAATTTGATTCATACTCATATTATCTTTTTCTTCCCATTTCATTGCAAAATTAATTTTTTGGACACTTTTCATTACAGGATTAAAATAATCTGTACAGGGTAAATGAGTTGGCAACAGGCACTCCATAACAGTGTGGACTAATTTAAGCCAGGCTTAACTTAGTACGCGCTATCAGAATACCACCCAATGAGTTTACAGAATAAAACACTCTGAATGATTGACTGGTAAAGATGATTCAAGATCTTTAAGTCAACATGGATTTTGTTTTCTCCATTGTCCTCTACCATTCAGTATGCAAATACAAACTAGATTGAAGAATCAATCGTGAACCTATTTATTTAGTATTGCTTTTTCAGAAAATTTTGCTGGGGCATAATTTTCATCTTTCATCTTTGGCAGTCAGATGAACCCATTATATGCAATGGATCCTATATATACTTGATGAATGGTGTTAGAGTCGGTGCAAATTGCTCATGTTATACATCTTTTCTTACAGATGATCAGTAAGCCCAAAGATGCTAAGGATGTTCATGAGATGATGGTGTCAAAGGAAGAGTTTGAAAGGAGAGAGAAGAACAAAGAAGACATCTACAAGGGCATCATCCGAAATAGGCAGGTGGGTGGTTGATTAAATATGATAATGCTTGTTTCTTTCATCATTAACATGCCTCCTTGCTCTTATAATAAACCTAGCAAGGATAGTTATCTATCGATGGAGGATTATATGAAGTATCAACAGAAGATGAGATATAGTAGTTGTACTACTTTCAGTAACGTTTCTTTTCTCCATCTTTTTATGCAATTCACACTTGAAGCCTGGCGAGGGCAGTCGTGTACAGTGTATTACCTGAAGATGAGATAAAGTAGTTGTACAACTTTTAGTAATGTTTCTTTTCTCCATCTTTTTTATGCAATTCACTTGAAGCCTGGCGAGGACAGTGATGTTTCACCAGAAGATAAGATAAAGTAGTTGTACTACTTTCAGTAATGTTTCTTTTCTCCATCTTTTTTATGCAATTCACATTGGAAGCCTGGCGAGGGCAGCTACGTATCATCAGAAGATAAGATAAAGTAGTTGTACTACTTTCAGTAATGTTTCTTTTCTCCATCTTTTTTATGCAATTCAACGATAGATATCTATCGATGGAGGATTATATGAAGTATCAACAGAAGATGAGATATAGTAGTTGTACTACTTTCAGTAATGTTTCTTTTCTCCATCTTTTTTATGCAATTCACTTGAAGCCTGGCGAGGACAGTCATGTTTCACCAGAAGATAAGATAAGGCCAAAAAAAAAAAGTTGTTTGGTTGTCCTCGATTGCTTTTCTGGAGTAGGGGCGGGCGGGCGGATTTTTTTTTTTTTTTTTTTTTTCTCCATTAGTTTTCTTCTTCATATGGACTCATTTTTTCCTATTTATTTTCATTTTTTGTTCTAATCATGAAGCCAATATTATTATTATTTAAACACAAAAAGAATCCCGCCAAAAATCATGAATTGCCATGTCAATATTCATTTTCATTTTCGCTGTTTCGAGGTAGTTTTCGGCTATAGCGAGGCAGTTTTTGTCTGTATGTAAACGCACACGTCTATAGGAGCGCGCGCGTCGTTCGTTCGCCAGCCGCTTGTTCGTGCGCCGGAGCAGGTATCCCACGCCAGAGCTCGGGCGCCAAAACTATCCCTGTGGTGATCCGACTGCAATGATTTAATACGTGCGGGAGACACTATTGATCTTGCGATACACGAAAAATAGTGATCTAAATCTGAAAAATACTTGAAATACAGCTCAGGTTTTGGTACCCATCTTCCTTACAGACACGCGTAAGATATTCGATTTTTCAGATTCAGGTAGCGGGACTGCCGATTACATCGCTAAAATGTGATATTTAAGGATACATTTTCTATTGCAAATGTGGTTCTCCTGTGACTCTGATATGTTTTGTATGTGTGTGATATGTGTATTATGCTTTGTATTTTAAAGTGATTTTACCACGCATACAACGGACCCACCGAAAACTGCCACCCGGCCGAAAACTCCCTCCTCTTCTCTATTAAAGACATAATTGCGTACTAAAAGGACCAAATTGGCGACGGACACATTTTGATCCTTGCAACATGCATAAAATGGTATGTTTGGCGTTTAAAATTGCTCCAAAATAAATGTATATTCTTTAAAAAAAAAAAAAAATCTTAAAAAAAAAAAAAAATACGAGCGGGCCGAAAATGAGGAGCGGGCGGTCGAGGACAACCAAATGATTTTTTTTTTTTGGCCTAAAGTAGTTGTACTACTTTCAGTAATGTTTCTTTTCTCCATCTTTTTTATGCAATTCACATTTGAAGCCTGGCGAGGGCAGCCACGTATCATCAGAAGATGAGATCCTGCACAAACTGATCAAGGAAGAGGAAGGCAAGGAAAACTTCACCCACGTCGTCATCACCAGTATCAAGTCACATCACATCAAGTTCCTCAAAGAAGACTTCAGCAGGTGGAGCAGACAACTGGCGTAAGTCTTTCACGTATTGTGTTCTTGATTCCATTTACATACTGGAGACAGGTGTTGGTCAGGGCATAGGTAAAGGTTTGGTACCAACCCCAGATTTCAATTCCAAAGGATGGATATGACTAGAACAAAAAAGCATGTGGAAGATGTATGTTGTACAGTGCATATTGCATGTATTGTATACATTATAATAGGGTTTATTGTGAATTTCTGTGAGTATGGATACTTTCAATCCTTATTGCTCCTAAACAAAAAATATTATATCTCTGAAACTTTCATATGTTTTAGTGAACATGTCAGAGATTACATTTCATGAAAAATGTTGTCAAGGTCACGTGATCCACAAGGTCAATTTTAAGGTCAAATCTTAGGTCTAGAGGTCAAAGTACCCCAACATGTACCAATCTTTAAACTGACGGCAGATTTGGAATCCTTATTGAATCCCCTTTCCAACAATACCAATTTTTTGAAGATTGACCCATTAGTTCCTGAGATACTGTAGAAGGATTCAAAGGCAGACGGCCATCCCCATTTTTGCCAAAATCTCAAAATTTGGTGGGCCGTATCTCCCAAACCCCTCACCCGATTGAACTAAAATTTGAGATTTGATGCTGTGAGATCACACTGAACAAGTACATTAAGTTTCATCAAAATAAAAATGGTCGGGTTAAAATTTTCAGATTTTTTGGGTGATTTGACATGAAATGACCCCACTGCACTACTTGTAGTTACTTGCTACCTCTTTATAGAAAACAATGCCTAAGCGGTGCCTGTTGATCCCTCATGATCCTCTTTTTCTTATGTTAATTGAGAGCTGAGTTGATGAGATAACCACCGGCCAGTGACCACGTTGGGAGGTCTAATCCCTCCTGGCCAAACTAGTGCAGACAGGCTTTAATATGTCTTCGGTATGTCTTCCCTGATTGTCATTACAGACACATCTACCACTACTACATCCATGGTCCAGAAGGCAACCAGTCCCACCTATCCAACTCCATGTACCGTACGCCAAGCCCCTACAAGAACATCGACATCAGCATCACCACGTACAAGAAGGGCCATACGCCTCGGCAGCTCAACCTCAGAGACATTGAAGACGACCACCAATCCAACTTCATCAGGTCTGCCAAGGACACGTTTGAATTCCGTGTTTTGGTAGAAGGAACTGGTCTGGTAGAGGGCGTGCTTCGATATCATCCATTTCTCTTCGACAAGGAGTCGTATCCAGTCGACTATGGCTTAGGTGGGGGACAAAAGTTTTTTTTGTTGGTTTGTTGTGTCTAATTTGTGGAATTGGGAATCTAAAATATGCTGAAATCTACAAAGAGCTGTAACATTTCAACTGAAAACAACTCAAATTTGTTGTTGTTGACATTTGCATTGTCCTTGGCATCATGTTTTTAAGGACAATGTTAAATTCTGGTATATCAGTGAGAGAGAGAGAGAGTAAAAGAAAGAAAGAGAGAGAGAGAGAGAGAGAGAGAGAAAGAGGATGGGAGAGAGGGAGAAAGAAAGAAAGGAAGAAATTTTTTTCTCCCATTTATTGATTCAAATAGTGGTTCCTGAAGAGTGATCAGATTACTTTAGCAAAGCTCGAAATTGACTTCTATATGATATTGTTATGCCTTATTTCTGCAGTACTTGAGGAAGTCGATGACGAGAGTGATTACAACAAAGATAGACCTGCGAGGGGTAGCAAAGCCGTATTTGAGTGCTACTGGAATGGAAGGCTTATTCCATATACACTGGTCCAAGAGTGAGTAGTAGACAGTAGCAAGTCTAATTTGAATGATTGTGGGAGTCATTTTCCTTTGAGTGTTATTTGGTTAAAGAAATTTATTCTTCAAGAGAAGGTTCATTGATTTTAAAAACTAACTTTATTGTCATTATTGCAAAGGTGAAACTTTGAGAGGACAAGGTTATCAAAATTCAATGGTTGGAAACATTCGAAGTAATGATTATTATCAATTACAAAACGCTTAAATATAGCCCCGGCATAGCACCTGAAAAGCTCTCCGATCGCTGATGAGATGTGTGACGTCACATGTTGAACATGATTTGCACAAGCAGACGATGTCCCATGACATCTCACACATTTTCAGTGCCTGTTTTGTCATCTTCTCTTCAGTTATTTCTCTTACTTCACTACCGTCAGTCTAAATGTTTAATATATTGCCTCACTCTAAACCCCGCGCATGGTATTATTTTGATGAAAAATGCAGCGATAAAAAACTAAAGGAATCCGTCGCTTGTAAACAAAATAAGACGCCATTGTATTTTCAGCTGCATACACCGCGGTATGTTCGGCGTTTCAAGAGGGAACAAATGCCGTCCATGCTATCATTACGGGTTTTTAAAAATTTGAAAGTGTGGTTTCTTTGATTGTTCATTAACCCCTATCCTGTGTTTTTACAAACTAAAGAATTTAGTTATCAGAATCGGTTTCATATCCCTTTTTGAATGGTGTAAAATTCCATCACATTTATATACACTAAACTCATTATAATTTGAGAAATAATAGCATTGCAATTATGTTCATTCTTTATGGGATGTCGTTTGCCAAGGCAGGATTGGTTTATTTTTTGACGGCATTAAAACATCGTTATTTTTCTGGCGAATCTCTCGCACATCCCAGATGCTATGGAGGTGGTTTTATTTGTATTTTTATAAATCACCCGATATGTAGTTGACCTAAAAACTTGTACGATGGCCATCTGTTAGCTTACCAGTTTCTAGTGATATGCTATTTGCCATATTTGTGATTTTCTTTGAACCCGCACTTTCATGATCTATTGGGTAAAGTATTATGCAGTTGTAAAGTTGAGATGTGGAGGCACAATAACATTTTATTTTGAAGTCTTTCTGTTTGCTTCATTGATATGGCATCATACAGCATGATAGTATCATTCCTTCATCTTGTATTCAACGAATGGTGATGTGAGTGATTGAAGGTGTAACTGTTTAGATGAATGTATGATCGAAGGAATGACGAATTTGAATGATGGAATGAGTGGAAAAATACAATATTGAATGAGGCATCAAAGTCTGAGATCAGCCGACCAAGCTCTCCCGACAGAAACTCTCACTCGCACAACTTGGGGTGACAGAGCCTTCTACTTCTCTGGACACAAGCAGTGGAATAATCTTCCACAATCTATCAGGAGCGCCGAGTCTATGTCAACGTCCATGTCGGTCCTCAAGACTTTCCTGTTCCCAGCTACGACATCGTCTCAATATAATAACTAATGGGAAATAATCTGAATTTAAAACACTGACCAAGAACGTTGAATTAGTGAGACATTGTAGAGCAAGCGCCATAAGTGCTATACTTTTGTATAGATCAGTAGATGTAGTCTGTTATAAGTTATTTAAGTGAAAGAAAGAAAAGAAGTGGTCATTCCAATAAATTTGCTACAATCAGGTTTTAACCTCTTCAACCTATCCATTGTGTTTTGACCATCAGCTTTGACTGGTGTGCCATGCCAAAGAAACGAGTCAACATTCCTGCTGAGTGCTACAACAGGGTTTCTGGCGCCCTCTTTGCCAACAGCAAGTTTGAAGTCAGCACAAACAAACTGACCTTCATTGACTTTGAGATGAAGCTGAAGGATAAGAGCGCAGTCTTTCAGAGAGTTGTTGGGGGTCAGGTAAGAGAACAAAATTTTTTAAAAAAAATTATGTTTCTAGTTTGGAGATGTCATGCTCAATTAAAATGAATGAAAATAATTGATTGTAATGCCTACATTTGAAATGTAAAAAGTCATAATTTCATTACATTATGCTTCTAAGGAATGTTCAGTATCCGTAGGCAGAGGGTTTCATCTGTTTCTTATATTCAGAATGGGAAATTAATGTTTTGCTTTCTTATCATATTTCTCTAAAGTGATTATAAGGGAGAATGTATCTATGTTTTGGACATATCATTGCAATATTTATTCAATAGTATTACAGGCCCAAATTAGAGGAACTTACTCCAGAATCCAACAGTACTTATTACACGTTTTAAAAGAAAATTGGTATAATTTTTGGCCTTTATAATTATATAATTACACCAAGGAAAAAGCTTTCTCAAGTTTCCTATGACGTCACAGGAGAAATGATGATAGATAAGGGACATTGAAAGCCCAGCATTCAGTTATGCCGTACATGAAGATCAATGGTTTGAATCCTGGATTGGAACCCATTGTAGCATGGAGAAGATAAATGAAGATCAGGTCAAAATGATAGTATATGATAATGTATAAATAACAGTAGGAACATTGTTGTCTTGTTTTCAGCCCCAGAGAGTGAAGATCGACAAACAGTTCACTGATTGGCTGCACAAGTGTCACGAGACCCATGACAAACAGGTCTGCTTCAGAGACTACGTGGGTAACATCACGAGGCCAGATCTACCCAAGAAACAACAAGGACCCTGGGCTGTGTTTAAGACTGTGGAATGGGATGGGAAGGTGTATACCACAGGGCAACAGGTATGATGTCACAAGTGATAGTGTAATGTAGAGAACACTTTGAATAAAAAATGGACAACTCTCTGTCTTTTGGGCAGATGGATAATGATTTTTTCCTTCTATATACAGTGTAAGTGATATGTGAAAAAAAGAGAAGCATAGCAGAGCAAATTTAATTCCTTTCTCAAACAAGAAGGAGTGACATAAGAATTTAGAGAATATCTAGTGGTAAGGGGAGGATGGAGGGAAGACACTACAAGAACTTTACAACATCACAGTTTCTTATGATGAGGAGTTAAGTAAAATGAAAAAGATATACAGATAGAAAGAGATACATTCATGTCAGAAATATCAAGTTTACAATGTAAGATGTCGTAAGGGAGGAAAATGAGTTCATGAATAATATAAGCTATTCATTCATCCATTCATTCATTCACTAATTTTTTTATTTTTAGGCTGAATCAAACATTTTGTAATTTATATTGACCATGCATGTACATAGTAGGTTATACACCTATAATTTTCATAACAAAGTAATAATTTTGTGCAAGACAATACCTTAATCGATATATATTCTTATCTTATTTCTTTGTTAGGTTCGAACCTTGCGGACAAGTCCAATTCTTCATGGGTCAATACAACGGTTCTTGTTGTTGGGAGACTTTGAGAATGAGATTCAGGATGGGACACTGTTTGCGACGGGAGGAGAGTTCGAAATTGAGCAGGTATGACAAACTCAGTGGCATCATTTATGTATTTTCTCTGTATTTATCTTGCCATAACTAAAAGGGAACAAGTTGATTGGTTGATTGATCTACTAAAGATTGACATCTATGCTGTAGGAATGTTCGGTATGATATGATTTTGATGTAACATTCAATTTACTTAGACCTCATCTTGACTCATCTGAGGCTTAGTATTTGGTGGGTCAATTAACGATTATTTGTAGTCAGTCGCCCATATTTTCGAGAGGATTCAAAGCTAAACCTGGTACTTTTTCCTGATTGATGGAAAGTCAAGTGTCAACCTCTCGGTTTTGTATAAATTACTATAACTATGTAACAAACTACAGGAGGAAAAAATGTCGGGAAATGATAACGAGAAATCAATTTCATAGAGAAAAGTTTTTTATTTTCTTTTAGTTACAGCATGATGATGATGGTGATTTGTACAGGACGGAGAAGTTGCTGTTTTGCAATCCATAATCAGCAAACTAACTCCTAAGCACTTAACAATTTTTACACCAGGGGAGTGTTTCACAAAGATTAAGATCGACTTTAAGTTGGACTTAACTATTGCAGGCCATTCATGCCACTGTTTGCTCTCACCATTTACTGGCATTGGTCTCTCAAGGGACGTACAAATCATGGTCACAAATCTACAGAATTTACAATTTTTTGATAATTCATTATTGAAGGAAAAAATATTATCTAAAGATCATAATGGTGAGAGCAAACAGTGGCATGAACGGCCTGCCATATTTAAGTCCAACTTAAAGTTGATCTTAGTTTTTGTGAAACACTCCCCTGGTGTAAAGTTAAAGCCCAAGTCCACTCCAAAAATAACTTGCCTTTAATAGAACCAGAAAAATCAGACAAACCAATCAAAAAAAGTTTGAGCAAAATCGGATAACTAATAAGAAAGTTAGGAATTTTGGAAAAAGTATGTAAAACTAAAAAACAATGGAAATCACTACACAAATTGCCAATTTGGTTATCAGTTTGTGACGTCATGTCCTCACTACTTATCAATTGCTTTATATAGTTTAATCCCATTAATTTTCCTTTTTATCCCCCAAAACTTGATTTCCCCATGCCTTTGCCCAGGTTATATGATTTGTATCATATTGCATGCATGACATTTCCCAAAATCTTTTATAAATTTTGAAGAATTGATACTATTTTCTGAATATTGTATTTCATAATTATTGATTTTTATATAAATAGTTTATCAAAATTCAAATTTTTCATGATTTAACTGGAAAAAAATTACTCTATATTAGTGCATCCACACAAAAACATATTACTATCAATCTAACTTGGATGCTGGTGTGAAGAAATAAGATTCTATTTTCAATATAAAGAAAATAATTAGTGGATAGTGAGGACCATACGTCACAGACTCATGAGTGAGTTGCCAATTTGTGTAGTGATTTTCAAAGTTTTTCATGTCATTAAAAATTCATAACTTTCTTATTAGTTATCCGATTTTGCTCAAACTTTTTTTGATTGGTTTGTCTGATTTTTCTGGTTCTATTGAAAGTAAGTTATTTTTGGAGTGGACTTGGGCTTTAAGGCGGCTTTTGAGAATGTGGACCTTCGGTTCTTTGAACTTATTTTCATCTCTCTTCTCTTCTTCTACTTGGTAGGAGCCTAGATTGTTGTACAATGAGACGAAGATCTACTCTCTCAGGAAGCTGGACAGGTTAGCTGATGAGAGACAGATAAAGAAGTACATCGATGATGAAGAAGGAAAGTAAGTACTGATGAATTGATGAGGGCATTCAGGTTTTCATTTTTCTATTCGCTTAATGTACAGTATTTCAATGCATTCTCTTTGTTTCTTCAGTTATAATGGAGATTAAATATTTCTCTCCTCTTGAACAAATAACTTAAGTCTTTAATTTTTTTCCTCTAAGTCAGGTCAAAATACGGAATACAAAAATACCCCAACCCCAAAAAACTTATTTGCGATTGATATCAAACGCAACTACATGTATGTACATGAGAGATAGGGGACTGCAAACTTGCGATTGATTGGAGGACTTGCCAAAATGGCTGACAGTCTCCTAAAAAATCACAGTAAAGCTATGATTAGCAAGATTAAAATATGTTTTAGAGGTCAGGATATTCACTGGTAAGCTTTAAATTATCATAAAGGTTTAGAATAGCTTTATACTTATTACAATACAAAAGATGGCTGCCATTTTGTAATCCAAAATGGCCGCTGGATATTAAAATTTGCCTTAAATCGTTAATTGTGATAAACTATCTAAGAGCTAAGAGCTGTCTACACCTAGGTTTCGGGTGACGAAAAATCCATTAAGCCTGCTGAAAATGTGATATTGGCCACCAGAAACCGTAGAAATCCATGAAGGTGTCCAAAATAACCAATATATACCTAATATAACTGGATTTTGGTGCTTTTTTTAATGGGGGGTCAAACCCTATTCTGACCCTACTATCTGTTAATCTGAATTTATCAGGTGGGCTGTATATAATACAGACCACCTTATGTTTTCATTAAAATTGCCTTTATTTATTATTTATTTATTTATTTTTCTTATTTCCACCCACTTTTTTGTTAGCAAGATATCTTAACAATGGCTCAATCAAATACCTTGAAAGTTGGCACACATATGTATAGGCATATGGACAAAGCAAAATAAGGTTTTCAACCTTGACCTTGACTGATGACGTCATCTAGGCGCCATTTTGTGAAATTTTCTGAAAATCTACTCATGATCATATCTTCATACCGAAAAGTCGTTTCTCATTCATATTTATCATGATCAAGGTCAATATCTGTCCGGTCAATTTCAGGTCATTAAACGCGCGTGCGTCAGCGTCAGTCAAAAAATTTCAAAATGCTCCAAATCGTCTCAAATTCATTTTGCATTGGTTTCAGGCCATTTTAAGCATTTGTCAAAAAATCGCGCACACGCGCATGCGCGCGCGTTTTCGTGCGTAACGCCATCAGCATAGAATCGCCATTTTTTATGCCTCAGCTACAACGTAGCCGGAGGCATTATGTTTTCTGGTTGTCCGTCCGTCCGCGTGCGTGCACGCACGTCCCGTCTCGTGATCGCGTTATCTCAAGAACCAATTGATGGATTACCGCCAAACTCGGGTCATGTATGTATCTTGCAGAGCTAATGAAGTGATTAGATTTTGGGGTCACGAGGTCCAAGGTCAAAGGTCACAGGGTCCATTATGTATGCAAAAATAGCTCGTGATCGCGTTATCTCAAGAACCAATTGATGGATTACCGCCAAACTCGGGTCATGTATGTATCTTGCAGAGCTAATGAAGTGATTAGATTTTGGGGTCACGAGGTCCAAGGTCAAAGGTCACAGGGCCCATTATGTATGCAAAAATAGCTCGTGATCGCGTTATCTCAAGAACCGATTGATGGATTACCGCCAAACTTGGGTCCTGTATGTATCTTGCAGAGCTAATGAACTGATTAGATTTTGGGGTCACGAGGTCAAAGGTCACAGGGCTCATTATGTATGCAAAAATAGCTCGTGATCACTTTATCTCAAGAACCGATTGATGGATTACCGCCAAACTTGGGCCATGTATGTATCTTGCAGAGTCAATGAACTGATTAGATTTTGGGGTCACGAGGTCAAAGGTCTAAGGTCACAGGGCTCATTATGTATGCAAAATAGCTTGTGATCACGTTATCTCAAGAACCGATTGATGGATTACCGCCAAACTTGGGTCATGTATGTATCTTGCAGAGTCAATGAACTGATTAGATTTGGGGTCACGAGGTCAAAGGTCACAGGGCTCATTATGTATCTCAAAATAGCTTGTGATCGCGTTATCATTAGAACCAACAGATGGATTACAATCAAACTTGATTTTTAAAAATTGCTTCCATTTTGGTTTGTAAAATTGCTCTATGGCGGAGGCATCATTTTCGACTGCGCGCAGTTGAAGTTCCATTTAGTTTTTTTCATGATATTTCACATTTTTTTCCAAACAATTTGATACCATGTTTATCTCTTTATGACCATTAATAACGGAATGAGCGTTCATTCAAGATAAATGTCCGTGCGCGCGAGCTGTTGTAAAACATAGCATATATGGGCAAAAACATGCCTATAAAAAATCCATTATAGCACTTTGGGATGCACGGGGATCCCCAACTTTTTTAATATTTGGATAGAGTATGAGTCGGAGATATGATTTCATGTCTCATTTGGCCATTAAGTATATCGTGACATCATCATAATGGCCTTGAAACTCAAAATACGAATTAGCATATTATGACGTCAGCATATTTATGGAAAATTGAGTGTATCTCTGTCAATATTGGTCATTTTTCTCCCAATTTTTGATATGTTGTAGCTGAGACAATTGTCTACATGAAATATGACATATATTTTTCATTTTAATAATGGCGTCATGGTCCACTCTTTCGATTAAAGGAGGCATGTCAATTTTCCTAATTTTACGTGTATTCTCTACGGGAGGTGACTTTTTCTGAAATCTTCATTCTACATTCCAGTCTTATTTGAGCAATATCTCAATTATTTTTGCTCGATTTTCTGCCAGTTTTTGATATGTTGTAGCTGAGACAATTCTCTACACAGAAAGTGACATTTATTTTTTAATCAGGTAATGAGATCGTAACTACAAAATGTAATTTGAAAATCCCATATTCCGTATACGTGTAATGTCTATGTGGAGTATTTTGGTATATTGGTCGCAATTGACTTGAAACGTTGCATGTTGATAGATGAGAAAAAATATTTCATATAAAGACCCAAAATTGAGAATATGCATATTTCATTATGTTATTTATATTTTAAGGTTAAAGGTCAAATATACTGTTCATGGCTTCTCTAAAACAATGCTTTGTATAGACATGAAATTTGGCACACTAATAGACCTGAATAAGAGGATTATTTCAAAAATTTAGGTCAAATCATGCCAATGTTATCTTAACTACTTAGTATGTAAATTAGGGTCAAAGGTCAAATATTTCACTGATCACTATCTCACTAACCATGTGTGGTATGCACTAATTGGAACAGCCCACCTATACTTGTTCCGAAACAAGTATTACATGTCTAGTTTATTTTTCTTATTTCCACCCAATTTTTTGTTAGCAAGATATCTTAACAATGGCTAAATCAAATACCTTGAAAGTTGGCACACATATGTATAGGCATATGGACAAAGCAAAATAAGGTTTTCAACCTTGACCTTGACTGATGACGTCATCTAGGCACCATTTTGTGAAAGTTTCTGAAAATCTACTCATGATCATATCTTCATAACGAAAAGTTGTTTCTCATTCATATTTATCATGATCAAGGTCAATATCCGTCCGGTCAATTTCAGGTCAATAAATGCGCTACGCGTACGTCCGCGTCAGTGGACAAAATTTCAAAATGCTCCAAATCGTCTCAAATTCATTTTGCATTGGTTTTAGGCCATTTTAAGCATTTGTCAAAAAATCGCGCACACGCGCATGCGCGCGTTTTCGTAACGCCATCACACAGCAAGGTCAATATCCGTCCGGTCAATTTCAGGTTAATAAATGCGCACAAAATTTCAAAATGCTCCAAATCGTCTCAAATTCATTTTGCATTGGTTTTAGGCCATTTTAAGCATTTGTCAAAAAATCGCGCACACGCGCATGTGCGCGCGTTTTCGTGCGTAACGCCATCATAGAATCGCCATTTTTTTTTCTTTCATGATATTTCTTATTTTTTCCAAACAATTTGATACCATGTTTATCTCTTTATGACCATTAATAACGGAATGAGCGTCCATTCAAGATAATGTCCGTGCGCGCGAGCTCTTGTAATACATAGCATATATGGGCAAAAACATGCCTATAAAAATTCATTATAACTCTTCAGAATGGATGGGATCCCCAATTTTTTTCATATTTGGATAGATTATGAGTCGGAGATATGATTTCATGTCTCATTTGACCATTAAGTATATCATGACGTCATCATAATGGCCTTGAACTCAAAATTTCAATTTGCATATTATGACGTCAGCATATTTTGGAAAATTGATTGTATCTCTGTAAATATTGATCGATTTTCTTCCAAATTTTGATATGTTCTAGCTGAGACAATTTTCTACAAATGCAGTAACCACGATTTTTCATTTTGACAAAGGCATCATGGCGTATTTTTGCGATTAAAGGAGGCATGTCAATTTTTCACATTTTGCGTGTATTCTCTATGGGACATGACTTTTTCAAAACTGGATTCTACATTCCGTCTTTCGCGAGCAATATCTCCGTCGTTTTAGTTTTGTTTTCGCTGAGCTTCGAGTATGTTGTAGCTGAGACAATAAGCTATCACAAATGTGCCCTTTATTTTTCGATCAGATGCCGGGATCATGCTCATATTTCACTTGCAAAGTGGGATTTGAGAATTCCATTTTCCGTTCACGTGTAATGTCTATGTGGATTATTTTGGTATAGTGGTCATAGCACTTGCCTCCCATTTCGGCGACCCACGTTCGATTCCTGGTGGGTCAATGACCCTGGTGGGTCAATTTTTTTTTAATCAATAATTTATAGGAATATGTAATGTGTATGTGTATGCCTCAATCATTGACAATATAATCACTAATATCGCTGAAATGATTCTTTTCCTACCCCATCTTCTTCATTTACTTCTTCATAGTAGTAGTGGAAGTAGTAGTGGAAGTAGTAGTAGAAGTAGTAGTAGTAGTAATATCAGCAGTATCATAATAATCATTATGATTATAATTTTTATATTTATTATTATAGTAAATATCGTAATTATAATCATTATTATAGTTATAATTTGATATTGTTATTATTCTTATAGTTATTTGTATGCTTCTTCTTCTTAACATAATTATCGTATACACAGTACGTCATGTGCCAAGAATTTATTGCTATGATACATCCAAGATATCTACCAAAACTGTCAATTCGTTGCTGAAATATTAGCAAGCCAAAAGAAGAAACATTAGAATTTCTATTTTAAATTGAAATAAATTATATAGGAGAAATAAGTAGAGAATACAATCATGATTTTGGTACTTGGGGATTAACATGGACATAATGCACTTGTTTACATGACCACATTATCTCTTATTCATTCTACCTCCAATGTTTTCTGACTGTTTTCAAAACAATATCATGTTTGTCGATCATAGTTCTATGTAGCGTGATGTCTCATGGTAATTTAAGCAATTTAAGCAACAATTTCTGAATTTTAGCGACAATCGTTCGCCATTGCTGCTTTTTATTACTACTGTGACGTGCAGTAACAAATTGAAATTTCAGGACTCATGATAAATTTGTTTAACAGTTGATTCAACTTGGTTGGTTCTATTGTTCGGATTTTTAGCAGAGCGAGATAGAAATTGACATTGTCATGGCTTACGACTTTGCATTAGTGTTCATCGTCTCTACAATGCTATTTGAACAATATTTGGTGACAAAAGACGGCATTTCTATGTAGCGTCAAAAGCCGTCAAATAACAAAAACATGGCAGATAAAAAGATCCTCAGTACTGGGTCTAATTATTTAAAGAAAACTTAATTTGAACCCGGCCATATTCTGTCTCTCTCTCTCGTTTGTCATTGCCTTCATTTTCCTCGCTTACTTCTTTCTTACCACGGAATATGTAATGTGTATGTGTATGCCTCAATCATTGACAATATAATCACTAATATCGCTGAAATGATTCTTTTCCTACCCCTTCTTCTTCATTTACTTCTTCATAGTAGTAGTGGAAGTAGTAGTAGAAGTAGTAGTAGTAGTAATAGCAGCAGTATCATAATAATCATTATGATTATAATTTTTATATTTATTATTATAGTAAATATCGTAATTATAATCATTATTATAGTGATTATTTGTTATTGTTATTATTCTTATAGTTATTGTATGCTTCTTCTTCTTATCATAATTATTGTATACACAATACGTCATGTGCCAAGAATTTATTGCTATGATACATCCAAGATGTCTACCAAAACTGTCAATTCGTTGCTGAAATATAATCAAGCCAAAAGAAGAAACATTAGAATATCTATTTTAAATTGAAATAAATTATATAGGAGAAATAAGTGGAGAATACAATCATGATTTCGGTACTGGGGACTAACATGGACATAATGCACTTGTTTACATGACCACATTATCTCTTATTTATTCTACCTGCAATGTTTTCTGACTGTTTTCAAAACAATATCATGTTTGTCGATCATAGTTCTATGTAGCTTGATGTCTCATGTTAATTTTTAGTGGAAAAGCAATCTAAGCAACAATTTCTGAATTTTAGCGACAATTGTTCGCTATTGCTGCTCCTTAATACTACTATGACGTGCAGTAACAAATTAAAATTTCAGAACTCATGATAAATTCGTTTAACAGTTGATTCCACTTGGTTGATTCTATTGTTCGGATTATTTTGCAGAACGACATAGAAATTGACATTCTCATGGCTTACGACTTTGCATTAGTGTTCATCGTCTCTACAATGCTATTTGAACAATATTTGGTGACAAAAGACGGCATTTCTATGTAGCGTCAAAAGCCGTCAAATAACAAAAACATGGCAGATAAAAGATCCTCAGTACTGGGTCTAATTATTTAAAGAAAACTTAATTTGAACCCGGCCATATTCTGTCTCTCTCTCTCTCTCTCTCTCGTTTGTCATTGCCTTCATTTTCCTCGCTTACTTCTTTCTTACCACGGAATATGTAATGTGTATGTGTATGCCTCAATCATTGACAATATAATCACTAATATCGCTGAAATGATTCTTTTCCTACCCCTTCTTCTTCATTTACTTCTTCATAGTAGTAGTGGAAGTAGTAGTAGAAGTAGTAGTAGTAGTAATAGCAGCAGTATCATAATAATCATTATGATTATAATTTTTATATTTATTATTATAGTAAATATCGTAATTATAATCATTATTATAGTGATTATTTGTTAATGTTATTATTCTTATAGTTATTTGTATGCTTCTTCTTCTTATCATAATTATTGTATACACAATACGTCATGTGCCAAGAATTTATTGCTATGATACATCAAGATGTCTACCAAAACTCTCAATTCGTTGCTGAAATATAATCAAGCCAAAAGAAGAAACATTAGAATATCTATTTTAAATTGAAATAAATTATATAGGAGAAATAAGTGGAGAATACAATCATGATTTCGGTACTAGGGGACTAACATGGACATAATGCACTTGTTTACATGACCACATTATCTCTTATTTATTCTACCTGCAATGTTTTCTGACTGTTTTCAAAACAATATCATGTTTGTCGATCATAGTTCTATGTAGCTTGATGTCTCATGTTAATTTTTAGTGGAAAAGCAATCTAAGCAACAATTTCTGAATTTTAGCGACAATTGTTCGTATTGCTGCTCCTTAATACTACTATGACGTGCAGTAACAAATTAAAATTTCAGAACTCATGATAAATTCGTTTAACAGTTGATTCCACTTGGTTGATTCTATTGTTCGGATTATTTTGCAGAACGACATAGAAATTGACATTCTCATGGCTTACGACTTTGCATTAGTGTTCATCGTCTCTACAATGCTATTTGAACAATATTTGGTGACAAAGACGGCATTTCTATGTAGCGTCAAAGCCTCAAATAACAAAAAACATGGCAGATAAAAGATCCTCAGTACTGGGTCTAATTATTTAAAGAAAACTTAATTTGAACCCGGCCATATTCTGTCTCTCTCTCTCTCTCTCAGTTTGTCATTGCCTTCATTTTCCTCGCACTTCTTTCTTACCACGAATATGTAATGTGTATGTGTATGCCTCAATCATTGACAATATAATCACTAATATCGCTGAAATGATTCTTTTCTACCCCTTCTATTCATTTACTTCTTCATAGTAGTAGTGGAAGTAGTAGTAGAAGTAGTAGTAGTAGTAATTGGCAGTCATAATAATCATTATGATTATAATTTTATATTTATTATTAGTAAATATCGTAATTATAATCATTATTATAGATTATTTGTTAATGTTATTATTCTTATAGTTATTGTATGCTTCTTCTTCTTATCATAATTATTGTATACACAATACGTCATGTGCCAATTTATTGCTATGATACATCCAAGATGTCTACCAAAACTGTCAATTCGTTGCTGAAATATAATCAAGCCAAAGAAGAAACATTAGAATATCTATTTTAAATTGAAATAAATTATATAGGAGAAATAAGTGGAGAATACAATCATGATTTGGTACTAGGGACTAACATGGACATAATGCACTTGTTTACATGACCACATTATCTCTTATTTATTCTACCTGCAATGTTTTCTGACTGTTTTCAAAACAATATCATGTTTGTCGATCATAGTTCTATGTAGCTTGATGTCTCATGTTAATTTTAGTGGAAAAGCAATCTAAGCAACAATTTCTGAATTTTAGCGACAATTGTTCGCCATTGCTGCTCCTTAATACTACTATGACGTGCAGTAACAAATTAAAATTTCAGAACTCATGATAAATTCGTTTAACAGTTGATTCCACTTGGTTGATTCTATTGTTCGGATTATTTTGCAGAACGACATAGAAATTGACATTCTCATGGCTTACGACTTTGCATTAGAGTTCATCGTCTCTACAATGCTATTTGAACAATATTTGGTGACAAAGACGGCATTTCTTGAGTATCGTCAAAAGCCGTCAAATAACAAAAACATGGCAGATAAAAGATCCTCAGTACTGGGTCTAATAATTTAAAGAAAACTTAATTTGAACCCGGCCATATTCTGTATTTCTCTCTCTCTCTCTGTTTGTCATTGCCTTCATTTTCCCTCGCTTACTTCATTCTTACCACGGAATATGCAGTGTGTATACCTCATGTCAATTAGAGTCAAAGGTATAACTGGTTGTTGTCCTGGTCAATGGTCAAATTACTCAAATCTATCTTCATACATCCATAATGATCAAGGCTAAACAGTAGAAACTTGACATATGGATAGATCATAATGGTAGAAGCATTTTATATAATGAAATCGTGAAAATGCATTCTTCATTATGTAAATCGATAACATACGTATCACCTAATTCGTCAAAGTGACAAATTCAAGTCC